>VYZV01010209.1:0-18620 GCA_013401275.1 Pandion haliaetus
TTGGTCCGCTGGTTCAGTTGCAGTACCTGTTTGCTGGGGTTTGGGAAGCTGCAGTGCTCATCACCAGGGCTGGAGCGACCGCAGTGCCTGTCACCAAGGTTTGAGTAGCCACGCTGCCTGTAGTCTTGTTATTAGATCCAGAGACCTTCTCTTCCCCTTGAGTGTACTGAGTAGTGTTGAACAGGGCTTGATAGGCATAGGCCAGGCCCCAGCACATTGCAGCAATTTGTATCTCTCTGGAGTTGCCAGGGCGACAGCATATCCTTTCCAAATATTTTACTAGTTCTTCCAGATTCTGCAGTTTTTCAGAGGTAAATTTCCAAAACATTGGAGGTGCCCACTGTTCTAGGTACTTGCCCATACTACCCCACACCCCCTGCCACTCAATTATCCAGCCTCGGGGCAGATCTCTGGGGTGATCTTCTTAAATAGTTGTTCAACCTTAAACAAGAGCTGAACCACATTCAGGACTGTGCTAATTCCTAGCAGTAGGACTAGGACCATGCTGGTCTCAACATACCAAGGGCATTAAAATTTTTCAAAATTGTCAAACGACATTGTAACTGGACTGAAGGAGAAAAGAGAATAAAGGCACCCCAAGCATAGAATGGCCCTCTGAGGAAGAAAGGTAAGTGGTGTAATTATTAATAGTTTCCCACAGGTGGCTCCCAAAGTATAGAGGTGACAATGCTGAGTGCAAATACTGGATTAATCCCACAACCAATAACTTTCATACCATAAGCCAGTGTTACACAATACATCAAAGCGAAAACCTTAATACACCTCACACAGATGATAAGCATCAGCACAGGCACTACGTACAGCAAGTGAGGCGATACATAACAGAACTTTAAAAACAAGAGCAACAACTCTAAGAACACATAAATCAACATAGCGACCAGTGACTATTAGACCAATATAATGAATGCTTGTAACAAATTTGTTTTAACCAGCTCTGGTCAGGTTTGTTGTTATCTCAACCCTTCGCGCCCCACGTTGTGCACCAAAATGGATTGTTGTGGTTTAACCCCAGCCAGCAACTAAGCACCATGCAGCTGCTCACTCACTCCCCCCTGCCCTCCCCAGTGGGATGGGGGAGAAAATCAGGGAAAAAAAGTAAAACCTGTGAGCTGAGATAAGAATGGTTTAATAGAAAAGAAGAAACTAATAATGGTAACACTAATAAAATGATAACAGTAATGATAAAAGGGTTGGAATATACAAATTATGCACAGTGCAATTGCTCACCACCCGCTGACTGACACCCAGTTAGTCCCCCAGCGGTGATCCCCACACCCCCACTCCCCCCAGTTTATATACTAAACATGATGTCACATGGTATGGAATACCCCACTGGCCACTTAGGGTCAGCTGCCCTGGCTGTGTTCCCTCCCAACTCTTTGGGCCCCTACAGCCTTTTTTGCAGGCTGGGCATCAGAAGCTGAAAAATCCTTGACTTTAGAGTAAACATTACTTAGCAACAGCTGAAAACATCAGTGTGTTATCAACATTCTTCTCATACCTAGCTCAAAAACATAGCACTCACTATACCAGCTACTAGGAAGACAATTAACTCCATTCCAGCTGAAAACAGGACGTAGCTCAAGTTATAACCCCCTGCTGAATGGGTGTAAGAAGGACTAATATTTCATATCCAGTCTTCAAAAAAAAAAATCTTGAAGATCATTTTATGCCACTCAGCTGCAACCACCACTCACACAAGAGCAGAGGCAGAACAGACTGAGCTGCAATGAACCTGCCAAGCACTAGGCTGCTTATGGTTCAATAAAGAAGAGCTGCCTGTCTTGAGAAGGCTTTGCAGGAACATGGTCAGCCCTAAGCAATGGAGGAGGTAACATCAGCAGTTCCATTTCCTGTTGGTTAGGATAAGGAGCAGAGGAATAAAACACTCAGGACATGGATTTACAAAGATAAAATGCCCATCATCCTCCACATTTTGTTTCTTCTCAGCTCGCTCACCTGTCACTAGCTGTGAGGTTTTCCACAACAGAGTACACAAAGGTAAAAGAAAGCAACTCTCCCATGAAAAGTCCAAATATGTTTCAACCTGTGCAACTCCTTTTCCCATCTTTAGACTTGTGTTCAAGCATGCTGGTGTGCAATTTCAAAAATAAGTGAGATACTATGGCAGAAAACTTTAAATCTGCTGTTCATATATTGAATAAAAAGACAGCCAAGGCTGTGTTAGCACTTGCATAAAGAACCCAGCAACACACAAGTGCAGTGAAGGGCCACAGACAACACACTACCAAACTCAACACCCCCCACCCAAAACCTACATCACTTTTAGGAAATGACTGCTAACTCACAAGTCTAAAAGAAGAGGGACCGCCAGGCCCGAATAAAGAGAGCAGCAACTAGATTCACAAACAAATTCAGTGGCAAAGAAGCATCAGAGAAGCACGAGAAGATGGAATTGTGATCTACTCCAACCACAGGGAGTTAGGCTTCTGCAGTAACCATTGATCTCTCCACTCAACTCTTTCCTGGAGCTTAATACAAGACATGCTGAATACACGAGCCTTCTACTAAAGTAAGGTTCTAGCTGTCCAAGTACCTGGTCTGTTTTGAATGGAGGATGAAAAACACAGCTTGGAAGATTCTTTTGTCCCTACCTCTTAATAACACAAGGCTCATGACAGAACCTGTTACACCTCTGAAGCACACTGCAGTAGAGTATGCCCATGACAAAGCAAGAGATATTTTTGCAGCTTATACGTATATAATTCAAATGGCTTCAAATTTACTATTGCAAGTACTAGTGACAACGTAGTTGTGGCAGCATAGTTTCCAGCATGAATTGTACAATTCTGCCCAGAAGCTAAGGTAAGTACTCACATTATGCAAGCCATCTGTAAAATGGAGATAATATTTTGTCCTGCTTTTGGTATTATTGGCAAGGTATCTTATTTCTGCAAGCAGAAACTTAGACTACAGCTTATGACAACAGCCGCATTCGCTTGGTGGTACTGTCAAACAAATAATAGTAGCACTAATAACTAGAAGGAACTATTAAGATGAATCAATATAAAAAGAAATGACAACACTTATGTAAAACATTATTGTCTATTCATTGAAAAATTACAAACCACAGAATACAACTGATCTGGCAACATAGCTAAATTATTATTGATTTGCATTGAGAATTTTTCCCTTCTTGACATTTCTGGACTTTTTATATAACTATATATATGAACCATAGCTCATAGTGAAGATGAAATCTATTATAAATTCCACACATCTGCTGAGATATGCCATTCTGAAATTAACTGTCTTGAAATCTACATTTGGAGCACATGAAAGTCATTCCATTTCCCAATATTAACTCCTCGTACATCAATACCTGAATTTAAGACAGTTTGCATTCTTGTTCACGTTGCAGAACAAAAAACAGAGTCTCTTTCCTCTGGGTTGTGGTGGTGCATTTCTTCCCCCTCTCCAGGCTGAGTTACGAACTTGGGAAGTCTCGCTATGCCTTAGAATAAGTGTAATGAGTTGGGCAGTTAAGCGACCCTTGGCTGTGCCAGGAACTCTTAGACAGCTAAGACAGGGAGATCTGCTGTGCATCTCAGAGACTCTTGCTGCCTGGTGGAGGCGGGGGATGGGAGATAGCCAGTTCTCAAAACAACCTATAGCCAGTTCTCTCTCCTAACAACCTTGGGACATTACAGACCTCCCCTGACAATCCTGGAACATCCCGTATCTGATATTGAAGTTATTCTCAGACAGCCTTGGAGCTTTCCTTATCTACATGTGAAACGGTACCAGCGCAGCTGGGATTCCAGCAATTTGTTGATGACAAAAGTCAATCATCTCCTGAACCTATAAAGAGCGGTACTAAGTGAGGCCCTTTGAGCTCTCCTGGACTGCAGCGGGCTGTGACCAGCATCTCCCTCTGAGTGGGACACCTCTCAGAGCTCAAACTTTTCTGGTTGCAAAAATCAGAGGTCTGTTGCCAAAAGCCAACACAACCTGGGCTGTACTCTCCACTCCTTAAGGCTTGACCCTTCACACATTAAAAAAGATGCCAAAACATTCAAAGTGAATCTTTTCACTGACCTCAAGGGGAATTTTTAACAGGTATACCTCTCTTACCGTCTTGTACGTATATCTCTTAGTACCTATACGCATGCACATGTACTAACCTGAATAGTCTATAATAAATATATTATAGCAAGTATATTCTAAGTTATTAGTTTCAAATTTATACTTAAATTATTGTCATGAATTTTATTCAATTGCGAATGAATTTTAGGCTGCCGTTATATTCATAATCTCTTTACATATAAACTATTGACCAAGTCCGGGACTAGCAGTCAATCCAGCTGCACCTAGACTCTGGCAGGAGTTTAGAAAGCAAGGGGGTCTTCTCTGAACCTCGTGACTCAACGGGAGGGTCTCCTCTACTTTTCCATATTGCCGATCTCTGCACAAATCACAAGAAATTAATTCTAACTCGATTTTTTTTTTTTGTAATATTTCCTTTTACCCTATTATGTTTTGGTCCCTATATACGTAAGTTTAGTCTGATTCTAACTTAATTTTCCTGAGTGCATTTCATCCATGTACTAAGTAATAGAGTGAACCTTGTCATCGAATTCTGTGAAGTCACGCTTCTATATAAGTTTCTATTACATCATTTTTCTATTGCTAATACAATTGGAGGTGATTCTTTAAGCAAGCCAAACTCACTCTCATTTCCACCCCCATGACATGGGGTCACAACAAGCAAAACTAGTATTTTTTCAACAGTGACTTAAATTCTAAATAAATGTATGATGTAATCAAAGCTTTTGAAGTCATAAAAATCTGATTATTAAATCTAAGTTTTTTATTACCACGAACATCACACCTTTTTTTATATAAGCAATTTAAATCTGTTTTAACAAGGTTTATGGCATACCATATAGACTTCTAACATCTAGCATAGACTAACGAGCTTATGCATAGCTGCTCGGGACCCACAGGTACAGCAGTGATCAATTTGAGATGCCGGCCAGCATCTCTGAAAATGATACCTCTTAGCATGGATTGCGAGTATGTGAACATGTAAATATGCACTGATAGTAAGTTACAGTAATGAGGGGACTCTGCTGAATGTTACATATACTCAGTAATGATGCAGGTATCAACAACTAAGAGGTTTGCTTCAAATAAAATTCATTGTGACTTAAAAACCTCTTACAATTATTTTTCTCCTATGCTGCTGTAATTTCCTGTTGAAATAAAAATTGTGTGATACCAAGTGATATCTGAATATCTGAGATGCATTATACATGCTATTTGTCTCACAGACACTGTCTTTATCTTTACATTAGCTATCCTCAAAACTCAACAGCAATCTAGTGACACTGGATATAAACACCACCAGTAGTATTTTTTGTGAGGGAGGATAACATTCCAAACCAGCAAGCTACTTCCTGATTACTCTCCCTCAATCCTTATCACTGAACTAATTTATCATGTCTTTTGTCCTCCGTTGTTAAACTCACACTCCCACACAAAGTATTCATCAGAGACCAACAAACCAATACCTATGTTATCAGATATTATTAATGACACATTTCTTTATTAACAAGAAAAATCTATTTACCCAAGTTCCAGCTTCAGGTTTTACATGCATCTGACAGGACAGTTATGGGTCCAGCTTCAAAAACAGAACCACACTGAAAGGGATCAGAAAAACATTTCCTTTGATCATTATCTGATAATCTTCCTGCTCATCTGGACAATTTTAGACTGGGACTACCATTTAGCCTTGCCATCTATTTGCTCTGTAATACTCTACCTGGTGTAAAACATTCATTCAGTAGTTGAAGCTGGAGATACCTGACTAGGAAAACATTCAAACCAGCAGGAAGATGAACTAATACACGCTACACCAGCACAGAGGCCAAGGTCAGAAATTTCCAAGACAGAAAAATTAAATTAATATTCCAGAACAGAGTAGAAACCGGGTCAAAGCAAACAACAACTCATTCAGGGCACAGTAAAGCACAGAATTTTCTAAGGAAAAAATGGCAGGTGGGCTTTGCAGAGAATGTTGGCTTTTTTTGTTGTTGTTGTTATTTTTAAATAATCAGTATTTTTGGTTAGTCAGACTTTTTCTCCAAACTGTTTTTATCATAGAAGGCAAGTCATAAAAGATGACAAAATATTATTTCTTTTACCCACCCCTGCAAACTATCTAAAGTTAAAACACAGAAATAATTGAATATAATACACTGCAAAGGTCTTACATTTTTATCTGATAATTCACTTGATACTCAAGGAGAAAATTGTGTATTACTTTGAAGATGCTCCTAAATTAAATTTCCTTGTACAAATTAGAAACTTTGACATTTTAAATGAATTTTAATAGGGTAATAAACTCAGGAAACTTCATAACTCCATCCAAGATACAAGGCATCTCTGACCTACTGACAGCTTATACTGAATGAAAGTCATCATTAAACTCTCAGGAGGCAGCACACCAATAGATACTTTAGGGTGACTTATTTGAGTGATAAAGACAAATATGAAGGAAAAAAAACAGTTCAGCCTATTTTTACCACTATCTTTACAAGGACTTCAAAACCACTTCTCAACATGGCAGGGTTTGCATTGTACTCACAACTGTACAGCAGGATGCAGTATTTGGTATTTTTCTTAAACACTGAGTAGCCGAAGTTTTTAAAAAATGTCCATTGTTTTAAAAAAAAAAAGCTACTTTTCATCTCCTTTCTTCCAGAGTAAAACCTGAAAGTTGACACCAACCAGGCTAAGTGCTCAGAAACTAGGAAGTAAATAACATCAAAAATTATACAGTTTCATCTACTGGTTCCTTGGAGCTTGACTTCTTAAAAGACCTTTTTTGTAGAATTAATCTGTAAAACATGAAACACCATATTCAGTACTTCTTGGCAAGCCATACAATACAAATACAAATCTTTAATATTATTTTTAATAAAACGAGCTACAATCTGAAATTTTTACTAATTATATTCCTCTTATTGAGCCCTAATGCTACAATGCACTCAAAACCAAGTGCTTGCACTGTGTTTTTGTCTGGTCTGCTGTTAAAGAGACCTTGATCCAAGAAGTCTTCAGGATCATCTTCACCTCAAAATCTGAACCACCACATGACAAATCTGCTGTTCCCATAGGTTTCAGTAGGATTTATTTGTCCAACACATCTTGGCACTGAGCTCTCCTTCAGAAACCTGCCTGGCAGAGGGCTGCAAAGCTTCCCTTGATATCCCTCCCACAGATACAATCTCTTGAGTACAAACCAACCTTAGGTATTTAGATCCCCTACTATTCATGAGATTGACACAAAAAGCAGTTTAAAATGCAGCTTATATGATTTTATAGATTGTACATATTCCTAGAGTTAACATTCCCCACATTTTTATCTTTAATTTACTACAATTTTGCTCAGGATTAAACATGAGATTTTTTTAATTATTATTTTTACAGAATATTTCACAAAAAAGAACGTGGAAAATAAAAAGCAGTATCATGGAGCTGAAATAATCCAACAAATTGCAGTAGTAATGCAATTTTCATGGAGGATATTCCATAAATGATGCTCAAAAAAAATTTGAAGAAATTCCTTTTTTAGTTCACCTTTTCTCGGTTACTTGACTGTCCATCTAATAAAAGCAATCACTCCACTCCTTTTATTGCAGTAACAATCAGTTACACCAACAGCCACAATTTAGGTTTGTATTTTTGGAGGAGGTTTTTTTGCCCTGGTCATAATCGTAAGTAGTTATTCTCTACAGCTACAAGATTTCTAAATAAATATTTGTCATTGACTTTTCCTAGTTTTTCTTAATATTCCAGCAAAAGAAAGTCTGCCATGTGCATCTTTCCTACCATGAATAACTACTACCAAATGAAACAAAGAGCATTTTCTATCCCTCTGCTAGATAGAAAAGGAACATCTCCCCACTTCTAAAATGTGATTCCTAAACTCAGTACAGTTATACGAGACATGTTAAAAATTGGCCCAAAGCAACCAATAATTCAGATTTCTGTGTGCCAACTGGCTACAAGGAACATTTACAACCTCTTCCTAGAAATCAGGCAAACATATAAGAGACAACCAGACTTGCTACAACAGGTCAGTACAGAAAAAAGTAGGAGAAAATATTAAAAATTCTTATTACAAGGAACTAAAAAGTTCCTTTTCTAAAAATGACTGACGTACTTTAAAGACAAGTAGGAGACAGGTCTCCAGGCATACTATACACCAGTGCACCTTGGTTTTACCAGTATTATAATGAAAGAAAGGTCTTATAATCAATTGTTCCATAGCCAGCCCCCATCCCTGTTGCCTAGCATAGGAAGGACTCCACCTACATCCCCATTCCAGCACAAACGTTAAGTTGCTTCAGCTCCACTGATCTGTACCAGTAATGGAGGAAGATTCCTGAAGCTACTAAATCTCTCAACTGCTCACTGATAAAATGAGACAGGTTGCTAGAGTTTTACTTGGTTTAGAAACTGATTTAGTTTTCTGCTTTACCAAGACTGGATTTAAGTAAACACTCAGAATAGCTAGGTTCAATGGAACACTATAGTTTTGAAACAAAATTGGAGTTTATTGCACTGTAAGATGGAAAATATGAATTGTGAAACAGAATGTTGTTAAGACTATTATGACTGAAATAGCAACAGTAGCCTTGGAGGAGATAGGAAGACCACCAGCTGCACTGCTATTCCTACCCTGCTGGCAAATTCATGGAAAGACATTTGCAAATGGCTTCATAAAGGACACTTTGGCACCTTTCCAACAATAATAGTTTCCCCAAAAAACCCTCACACTCACAAAAAAAAAAGAGCATTAAGGGAGTGAAAATTGTTTGAAGACTAAAACATTCTCTACATGATGAGAGCAGACCTTCATTAATAACACGTTTCCTTCATAAAAAAGCTCAAAGCAACTGTACACTAATTATATCAATCTGACTCTGTACCTTGTCCAGAATATCTAATCAGTTTACCATTACTACTTCCATACTAGGATAGGAGACAAGTACGCAATGCACAATACACACTGTATTTGATAAGACTTTTTTTTTAAAGGACAGGATTTTATTTATGAGGATGATCCAGTGCTGGCTACTGAGATACCGGTGAAATGTAAAACTGATTCACTCCTGCACGCCATAATCCATATTATGAAAACAAATATGGAAACTATTTGCACCTGACTTACTGTGGAAGATATACGACATCAGTAAAATTTAATTATAGTCAGTAAAAGTCTAGGATAAGACAAGAAATGGAATAAGTATTTCTGCAGGTATCAATATAGCAGTTATCACAACAATTGTATTACAAGATTAGTTCTTAAAAACTAAGATTCAAAACTTGACTTAAAGGATTAAGCAAAGGAACTGTCTCCAAAACGTTTCTAGATGTTGGCTCTGTCGGTGACCATGAAAGGGAATGAGTTTTCTGTATGCAGGCTTTTGACAAGTTCAAGATGTGCACATTTTCCAACAAATCTCATCTCACAGAGATTTGAGATAGAAGTCAGACTCTTAAATAACTAAATTCCAGACTAAGAATTAAGACTCTATCAAAAAGGGAACTGAAAGCCCTTACTGAGCCTTGAGAACCAGGTGTTCCTAGTGGGTCATGACACTATTTATGCTTTGACTGTGTTAGCAGAAACTTCCCTCTCTTCCCCCTAAAACAGAGGAAAGGATAGGCGGGATACCAGGAGCCCACCAAAGCTGCTCTGTCACTCCCCACCCGCCCCCATTAGCTGCACAGGGGAGACTTTGCCATGCAAACCCACAAATCAACCTACAAACAACCAGGTCATAAATAAGTTACAGAAGCTTTAAAAAAAATAATTAGAAAATGAATGGCTGCAAACCCCTTGCCAGCCACAGATAATCAATGACCCTACAGATTGCCAGTTCTGACCCTCAATATACAAACAACAATGCATCCACCAGACTTGTCAAGACAGGAATCATTTGTGCAAAAGCTGTACTGGTAACACCTGCATCAGCATCTATCACATATCAGAATGCTTCTTTCTCTCAATTAATACTCCTTCTAACTCACCTGATTAAACTTACTCTGTTAATTTCACTACAGATCAACAGATTCTGACAAAGCAGCCGCAGTCTGGACTCTTGAATTAATGAAAATTGTCATCTACATATTGGATAACTGCATGTTCCCAAGTTACCTTCCAAAAAAGTTGTGAAAGAGTCAGAGAGATGGAAACACAAGTACAAAAATAAAAATGTGCATGCTCCTGTGCATGTGTGAACAATAGATAAGCCATACCAGTAACAGTGAGGAATTCAGATTGCATTACACAAATAATTTAGAAGACAATACTTTACATTTGCCTTTCAGCATCTAAACATTTTAGAATTACTAAAATAGGCATATCATGGTCTAAAGTAAAAATGTAACAAAATATTAGCTTGCAAAATCACAACCACCTTTGTGAATTTGTATCAAATTCAATACTTGGTACTTTCCTTCATTTTGCTGTTTAGGAACACAGAGGGAAGAGGAGTTTGGAGGAGAGAGGAGAAAAAAAAAATATTAATTTGACTTATATCAACTTTTCATCTTTATTCATTCTGGTTTCACCACCAAGCCAAAACATTCACTGCCTATTCAGCTGTAGTGGAAGGGAATCCTGCAGAAACTTAAATGTAAGATTTTCAGGGAAGAAGTACTGCTACCACCTTTTATCTCAGAGAAATTTAAACTATTGCCAGGTTAGTCAGTCTACTTGTGCAAGACTGCAAATTAATTAGTAGCATTTCTTACATGACCAGTAATATGAAGAGCCCCTAAGAAATAAGAGAAATTCTCCTATTATTACCACTGCATCTTAGTTACTCCACAGCAACTCCACATACACCCTTGGACACAGACTGATTTTTACTGAACCCCTGTGAAAGACTGGTAAAATCCATTGGGTTATAAAACTGCTGGAGAAAGGGCTGCCTAAAATCCCGTAGAGCAAGTTGCACAAAAGGACCTTGAATAAAGCCTGAAAAGGCAGGGGGATGGGGAACCCACGCATTTTCCACCAAGTAATTTCCACTGTTCATTGAGGCCTCAATGTCAGGGTTCCCACCCTCCTCCCAACTAACAAATACCACGTACATCACCAATTAGCATGGCGGGGGGGTGGGGTGGGCTGTATCATTATGCCCCCCATCGTCCCCGAGGCTAATTTCAGCATTTTCCCTTTTGACTGCACTCCCAACTTCTTCAAAATTACTTGGATGAGCTCAGAAGAGAAACGCTATGGGCTTTTTCCTTATTTTTAAACATATATATCACCTGACCATCCATGTTTTCTAAGAGATTTATGAACAAATTCTCTCTTATTTATTCTACATAAAATACCAGCCCTTGTCCTCCTCCTTGTTGTACATATTTAATGAAATTAAAAGTGGTTTTGAAAATTGTTCCACATCCTCACACTTTACTATTTCACCTCTCACATTATTAAAAGATTGCTTCATAGATGTCTTATAAGCACAGTTGTTTGGGGGTTTTTTACATTATCAAAGGGCAAGATGTAATACAAAACAAACAAAAAAAAATCTACTTTATTGCATGTCAGATAGGCTTAGTTTGCAATTAAGCACCTTCTGGTAAGCCAGCAAATATTCATTACCAGTGAGAAGCAGAGAAATATAAAAAGACATGCTACTCATTTTGAAGGCAAAATCAGAAAGCAATTTGGAACACAACACAGATACTGGTGCAGAATCAAAGCCTTTCTCAAATTTTTTATTGGCTAATAAAATACATTTTTAATGAAAAGTTATTTCTCAACTTTGCATCTTTTAACTGTGTATAAACATTCCTAAGCTTATCAACAGTGATGACACTGCAGTTTTCTCATCATTTGACCAAAAAGTAGAACAATACAAAAAGAAACACATATTCAAATGAAGGATAGCTAAAAATAGCATTAAGAGGTTTTAGGACAGATGCCCTCATTTCTTGTGCACTGTGAAAGTTGATTTTTAAGCAAATGACATGAATTTTAAGAGACAAAGAGCAGCAGTAATGCCGCACTGTTCCCACTGCAATGAACAACAATAATGACACAAGGGGCAGAACATTGCAACTACATTTGGGCAACATGTTTCAAAAGAAACAGGATGATTCGATTTACAAATTAGGATTACAATATGCTTATAAAACAAAACAAACATGGATGTATTCTTAAAATGAAGAATCAGAGAAACACTTAAAACTCCAAAATCTGTATACTTAGATAAGAAAACAAAATTTTAATTTTTGTATTCATAGATGTTAAACTGGGAAACCAACAAGTAAAGACATGACGTCTGATACTAGTTGCTGCCCAGTTAATCTACCTGTTTTAATATATCTTTAATTGAAAACTGAACCATGAAGGAGACAAAAATAGCACTGGTTATGTGTACATGCAGAGAAAAGCATGTACATACAGCATAATTTTAGATTATCTGCCTCTTGTTCTGACTTACCTAATTAGATGAGTGTGATCTCATCCTTAATATTTCTATTTGTTATTGTCAAATACTATCTCAATATCAAGAACTGAGAAATAAGCTAAAATAAATGCTATTTTATAAACCATGCCTATTAAAAAAAGACAATTTCCAGATTTTCCTAATTCTCAACTTTTTTTCTTAGCACCGCTTTTTGTGTCTCTTGAAAACAGTCTTACTATTAGAAGTTCTGTCAATTTAGGAAATTCTCATTTTGGCAAAACTTGCCTTTGGGGTGCCATATTACTATTTTTAGTATCATAAGCCTAATCAGGGAATAAACCAGCTGTCAGATTCTCTGTAAACATGCATCAAAGCAGGATAGGTCAGTCAAGAGATTGCAATAGGGAGATGATATGTTTAATGGAAACTATGAAATAACATCATGGCTGCAGACATGCAGTAGCATTAGTAAACCTGAAGACTATCTAACGGTAAGATCTTTGTGACATAACAGTTAAAGAAATACAGTCAAGTTTCAATGCAGACAATTCAGTAGCTATAAATACATTTAAGGGGAGTCACTCCTAAGTATAAAGGGCAGCATGATAGAAATCACAAGAGGTCCTTACCTGTAAATTTAGTCCTATACAATAATTTAAGTTTCACTAAAACTAGCGGATTTAAGAGCTGAGCTGACATACAGGACCAAACAAGGAGCAACTATATATCTGTTTGTATACAGCAATGTAGGTAACCACCCATAAAATTCACACTTGCGCCTCAGGAGTTTAAAGAAGCTATGCCACTAACATACAGGCAATTTCTTGGGGATGTCAGTAGATCCAAGTAGACTTGCTGTTTATAGAGCCATGTTCAACTTTGTACTTCAGAGAAACAAAAGCACATACTCATGAAGTGGGGCAAAATCCAAGAACATCACAAGAGTAAGTGCAGGAAGCAGCATCCTGAGAGCAGTTAATTGATGGGGTTTTCAGGGTATGAGGTGACTGGAGAGGGGTGCTTGGAACTGAATGCAAATCAAAGTCATGTGTTCAACTGCGAGTGCATTAAGGGAAACAGATTTCTGTAGCCTTGCAAATAAATAGATTTACTCCTAATAATTCTAACATCCTTTTCTTCTGATAACTTCTAAACTGGATAATTGGTTGGGCTAAAGGAACAGCATTAAGCAAGTGCAGGATAGAAGCTGGCATCAGAGACAGCATTAGCATTTCAACAGGAAATGAGATATAGGACAGATAAGAGATCCTAAAAACTGATGCAGTTTTCAGGACATAAGAGAGCTAGGATAAGGCTGCAGAACAAACTCAAGGGACCTTTGCAGAAAGACAAACTTTACTTAAAAGGCAAACTTTGGTCCCATGTGACTGTCATTGATCGCAACAAATGCAGGAATTTTATCATTAATAAACTCATTACTGGAAGTTGTACAGAGGAAGTACATGCATAGAAACCATTTCCTCCTATACGTGCTGCGTCTTATACTTGTCCCCAATCCACAGTGCATCTCCTGTCATACTCCCTTTTCAAAAAAAAAAGTAGTTACAGTATCTGTACTTAATAAATTTGAAGAGAACCGCACAACAACAGCATTTCTACATGCAAATTGGTAGCACTTGGTATCCTATAAACCTTGTTAGAACAGTATTATCTCATTATACTCCTAAAACAAGTGGTGTTCCCCAGGCCTCCATACTGGGGCCAGTTCTCTTTGATATCTTCATCAATGATCTGGATAAGGGGATTGAGTGCACCCTCAGTAAGTTCGCGGGTAACACCAAGTTGGGAGGGAGGGTTGATCTGCTTGACAGTAGGAAGGCTCTACAGAGGGATCTGGACAGGCTGGATTAATGGGCCAAGGCCAATTGTATAAGGTTCAACAAGGCCAAGTGCCGGGTCCTGCACGTGGGCCACAACAACCCCATGCAGCACTACAGGTTTGGGGAAGAGTGGCTGGAAAGCTGCCTGGTAGAAAAGGACCTGGGGGTGCCGGTTGACAGTCTGCTGAACATGAGCCAGCAGTGTGCCCAGGCGGCCAAGAAGGCCAACGGCATCCTGGCCTGTATCAGAAACAGTGTGGCCACCAGGAGCAGGGAAGTGATCGTCCCCCTGTACTCGGCACTGGTGAGGCTGCACCTTGAGTACTGTGTTCAGTTTTGGGCCCCTCACTACAGGAAAGACATGGAGGCACTGGAGCATGTCCAGAGAAGGGCAACAAAGCTGGTGAGGGGCCTGGAGCACAAGTCTTATGAGGAGCGGCTGAGGGAACTGGGGTTGTTTAGCCTGGAGAAAAGGAGGCTGAGGGGAGACCTTATCGCTCTCTACAACTACCTGAAAGGAGGTTGTAGTGAGGTGGGTGCTGGTCTCTTCTGTCAGGTGGCTGGTGATAGGACGAGAGGAGATGGCCTCAAGTTGCGGCAGGGGAGGATTAGATTGCATATTAGGAAAAATTTCTTCACTGAAAGGGTTGTTAGGTATTGGAACAGGCTGCCCAGGGAAGTGGTTGAGTCACCATCCCTGGGGGTATTCAAAAAGCGCACAGACAAGGCACTTCAGGACATGGCTTAGTGGGCATGGTTGACGGTTGGACTCGATGATCTTAAAGGTCTTTTCCAACCTAAATGAGTCTATGATTCTAAAATGCATGCACCACTTTTTCTTGTTGTGGATCAAGAACTTGTTAATGCACAGAACAGGATTCAGCTACATGAAACAAAATGCAAGACTTCTGACCTGTCACAAAAGTATAAAAACTAACAATTGCCTTCCTGCTTCATCTAACATGATGGGTGAAAAAAATTTGCTAAAAACCCAGTGATGAAGAACTCAGTATATAATCTGAATCTTTCTTCCTTTCAATGCAGTGCTAACTAAACCCTTCAATCCCATCCAAATTCCACTGTAGAGATATTCAGGAATATCTTTTTTGGACAGTTTGCTCTCTTCTTCCACATCTTATGAGACTGGAAGCATTAATATCTTCATTGTAGTAATGGTCCTTTAGGTGTAGATTCAGTGCAACAGCTCTTTTATTTTTACCTGGTTTACTCCTCTTTTCAAAATAGCATGCCACTTTCTCACAGATACTTTCCACCATTCAAAGCAGAACCTTTCTTCCTGACTTTTGCTTTTAGAGCAACAATAAATTAACAACAGACTGTCAGAAGGTCTTGATGCTCAGGGACAAAGACATGCAGACAAAAATAAAAGAAAGAGCAGAGGCAAGGATGATGTGGGAATCATTGGAGATAACCAAGCAAACTTCAGGGCATGGAGATGTGAAGAAGGGGTGGCAGCAGAGGAATGAAGTCAAGAAAAACAAGTGAAATGCAAGGACAAAGATCACACAGAAAAAGCACAGTAGGAACATGACTATAAACAATCCTTAGTAGCCACAGCCCTTGCTATAGAGATAAGCCTCTGTGGAACCAGGTACTGTTTATTTGTGATTACGCAGACTTGCTGTATTGTTGTGTCATTTTTTAATTTTAAAAATGTCATTAGAAGAAAGCAAGAAAACTTGTCTCTTCAAAGTAAAACATACATTCAGAGATTTTATGTGGTTGACAGAGAGCAAATAATTCAATGGCAAACATCGTTCTACTTACCGTAGAACCATCACCACTTCTCAGAATTCAGTAAGGAACACTTCCCCCCCCCATCATCATCATCATCATTATCGCAGTACTACAGAACAAAGTAGACAGAAATAGCAGCAGCATACAGTGATCGCCATTTAACTGATCAGTCCTTGGTTGTTACAAGGTAGCCTGGTTTTCTCACAAGGAAGGAAAAAAAAAAAAGTTATCCTGGACAAGAACCAGCACAGTTTTACAGCACTTTGGGGATTCTAAAGCTTGTAAAGATGCTACAATCATTTGGAAATTTTCCGGTAAGCACTCAACATCAGAAATAGCACCTGTAGTCAGCTAAGTTGAATTACCTGTTTACCACCTATGACAGTAAAATGATTTAATAAAATATTATGCAAAGTTCACTGAAAAAGCCAACACAAGAGACTAAAGATCCAGAGACCTTTTATACTTTTATGAAGTATTAATCTGATGTACACAAAGCTGAGAAAATTGGTTAGAAAAAGACCCAGATAGTTTTATAAATTGGGAAAAGAAGTTTGTGTTAAATTTTTATTGAAGGAATTCAACTTTAATGACCAACCTATGTAATATTCTGTAAATCAGCAGTACAGCCTGGCAACAAGAGCATAATAGCATGAGACTTAACACCATTGTCTTGCTAACTGAAAGGACCTGACCTCATTAGGGTCATGCACTGCAAGTCAGAATGATAACACTGCAAATTATCACTGCTTTGCAGATGCCAGTGTCTCCTACCTGTAAAGAGAATGTAACTAAGCACATTATATTCTGTTGATTAAAAATTAATTGTTTCCCAGTCTACACGGTTTGTAGAAGTTGTTGAAACAGAAAAAACTAAGGTAAGACAGAATATTGGGATACAAAGGGTTTTTTCTCCACAATTCAAAGGTCTCGGTCATTTAGAAAGTTAATACGTTCTTTCATGTATCATTCATATTGATATTCAAGTTAACCCTGGAACTTTCTGGTAGATGACAAAGAAGTTTGTAAGCAGTGATGTACATACATAGTATTGACCCAGTGTTACAAACTTCACTCATGCAGTTTGCCTTTCCTTATACAACTAGTACCACTGAAGTCAACAAGACAACTTAAGCTAAAAACCCGACTCATACCAGAAAGGGTAAGAAAAGAATCACATTACATATGTACTTCAACATGTAGTTATAGAACACTCAATCCTCAAGATCTCTTCCCCATTGCTGAAAATCAGCATTCCAAAGATATAGTAAGCAAGAGGATGTGACTGCCAGGAATAAAGTTTCAGTTCCCTGTAGGTACTGTTCCTCTGATAAAGGTATATTCAGCATATATATATATATATACTGAAAGTTTTACTTTGCTGTTCTTGGCATTTAATTAGGGGTAANTTCCTCTGATAAAGGTATATTCAGCATATATATATATATACTGAAAGTTTTACTTTGCTGTTCTTGGCATTTAATTAGGGGTAAAGGAAAATGTGCAGGACTAGAATTTTAAGTGTTGGTTTAATAACCTTTATCCAGCTCATTTCTGAATGATTTTCCTCCTCTCTGGAGAGGCTTCTAATGTCAAACACTGGTATTAAGGTGAGTCGTGGTTACTGAAGAGGCACAGAGAAGGCACATGACAGAATTATTAATTATAGAGAGGGAAGGAATCAGAGTATTCTTTTCACTCCATAAATGTCCTCCTAAACCAGAATATTTAGTATTGAATTCAAATACACTTTCAGTAGTCAATAGCCATTAAAGTCTTACCGGTGTCAATAAAGTTGGGGATTTAAGAATGTCATTTAAAAACTGTTGTAAATGAAATTTTTAGAAAGCATCGGAGATTTTGAGAAGGCACAAGGTTTTCTGGGTTTTTGTTTTGGTTTGGTTTTTAAGTACAATAAAAGAAATTAGGCAACTATTCTATATTTAAGATATATGGTAGGTAAAACAACTTCAGTACAGTGATTTGAAATATACCCATTCATACTGCTGACTATTACTGTCCATTTTTCAGATTCCTTCCTTTCACATCACATGTTAAGAATTGCACCTATGAGAAGACCAACAGGAGAGATTGGTCAGTCCTATTTCCTGCTAAACTTAAATCCAACACCTCATATTCGAACACCAAAACCCATTTTATTTCTACTAAATTTCCAGAGTTATGGAAACTTCAGAGTATTTGTTTATGCCTTTTTATTTTGCAGTACCTTGTAATGATGACAATACACAAAGTAATCAAAAGCTAAAATGAATAATGACAGCTAAAGAACATCAAATTCATAAGCACCATCCAGGCTAAAGCCATTGCAGCCATTTTCTTTCTCTGAAAGCTTTTTAACATTGAGCAGTCTATGTTTGTGTTTATAATGCCAATGGAACATGCATTTCTAATTTCTTCTAATTCTTAGAAGAAAGAATATTTTAAATAAAGACCTTTGCAAAAATTCTAAGACATTTTACATTCCAGAGCAATTGCTACAATCATGCTTATCTGCTTTAAGCCCATTCAAACA
>VYZV01010210.1:633-31654 GCA_013401275.1 Pandion haliaetus
CTTTGATGTAAATGTGCTTAGAGAGATACTCATGAAAGATAAAGCAATACTTAAATAAGGCCTAGTTGTAATGGGCAAGATTTTTTTGAGTTGGAAATGCCCATACATGTCCAGTGTAGCAAACTGATGTGTAGAAAGATGCAGCATAAGTGCCTCAAAAGTGTGTTTAACAAAGTGCGACTTCATCATCACTGTTTTTGACCCTGTATCGATAAATAACCAACAATGGTTTACTGAAGGGAAAAGCACAGACCTCTAGCATAGAAACCACTAAAGTGATGGGCTAATTCACAAGCTGAGTTGCACTGTGAACTGAGTAAAAGGAGTGTATGCTTAAAAGCACTGTCAGAAGAACAGCTGTTCACAACAGTGACCACGATGCTAGTCTGGTAAAGAGAGTAACTACGCTTAAAAGTTGTGCTATTTGGTACGGTGGATCCAAAATGCATAATAACTGAGTTCTCTAGCTTCATTGATGATTTTTCATATCAAATTAGGAACAGGAAGCAGACCTTAGTGGGCTGCAAATCCATTGGAATTCTAAGGAAAAGATATGGCAAATATCTGTGTAGTTGAAAGCAATTTCTCCTTTCCAGCTGTTTGTTTTTTCCCCTTTACATCTGCAGACATAGAAATGCTGCCACTGATTTCAGTGGATTTTAAATCAGGTTCATTATAATCTCTTTCCTTTGAAAAACAACAATATTGGCTGTTCTAGCACAAACTGTAGAATTAGTAGATTAATCACATCCAGTAGCCATGCTATGAAGGGGGCAGTTCTTCAGTTATCCAGCTGATCATGTTACTCAACACAGAGCCTGAGCACTGCACTGGGCGATTCTAGTGGAGATGTAACAGCCCTCTTAGTGTCCTGGTATTTTTGTGTCCAAGTTGATAGGGCCTGTACAATTATGAAACTGATCTATGCAGAAAAAAATTTTCTGTTCTCATTTATCTAATAGACAAAGATAGCAACTCACTAGCCAAATTTAGCAGAAGTGTGAGAGTTGCCAATCAAGAAAACTGGCTGCAAATGATGTCTTAAGGAATCCAGAAGTAAATTTGTCCAGCATTACATCAGAATTAAATTTAAGACTGGGGCTTGTCTTAGAAGCGTGTGAATGAATGAACCCAACTCTTCCTTTATTTTAATGGAATACTACTGCCAATCTGTTCCTTCAGCAGGAATACATATGCAAAATAGAAGAAATTTTTCCCACCAAAGAAAGAAATGAAAGAACTTTACCCAAAGTTCTTTGAAGTTGCTTCAGCGTATCCTATCTTCTGCTGTCTTCAAAACCCTGATTAAATCTTGAAGCAAAAAAAAAAGGACTGAGGCAGCAGAAGCGACTATCCTCACTTTTATATAGTAGCCCTTAGAAAATTTTGGAATGTAGAGGAGGAGGGGAAGGGATTATGTGAACTTTCAACATGGTATCTCTAAAGAAAGAAAGAAAGAGTTGCAATTGCACAATTTCTGTGTATGAATTTACAGTAAGTCTCAAATACAAATATAGCCATATGACTGAAATTTAAAATGTTTGTTTTCTCAGCTTTTTGATGGCAAAAATGCAAAGACACTAAATATCCAGTGGCTAAGAGCTCAGATTGGTATCGTCTCACAAGAACCAATGCTGTTTGACTGCACTATTGCTGAAAACATCGCATATGGAGATAACAGTCGGCAGGTGCCACATGAGGAAATTGTTAATGCAGCAAAAGAAGCCAATATTCATTCCTTCATTGACTCCCTACCAGATGTAAGTTCTTCCTTTTCTCTCCAACTCAGAACTGGAGGTCACCTACTGTGGCAGGGAAAAATTGTGTTCCTTCATGATTCCCTGGGGTACAATAATTCCCTGAGATGCAAATAGATCTGAAACCAATTTTTAATTCTTATCCTTTCTTAATTGCATTTACCATACTTATTTTACTCTGGGAGACTCCACTGTCATGTGGAGAGCTGAACATTTGTGATATCAGGGAAGAAAATCCAGAATTATAACTAATTGAAAGCTGGAAGTGTGGGTTGGGTTTTTTTAAGCGAGTTGAACATTTCTTTTTAAGCGCCTATTTATCTCAAGCATATGTAAAAGACTCTGCTAGACTGAGAAGCTTCTTATGCATTTCTTCTAGTTATGCCTAGTCAGACTTTAAATTTCTAGTATTCCTACAGTTCAAAAATTACTAAGAAAATTTTTCATATATATATCTGACCAACACATAATAATGTAAGAATTAACATCTTGGGTCAGATGAAAGGTCTGCCATGCACAAAATCTAGTCTCAAGCAGTGACCAGCAAGACGTATTTACAAATAAGGATTCAAAAAGGCTAAACATTTAATCACATTTCCCCTGAATTCTCATCTAACTTTGCATAGGTTGTGACTTGGGAACTTCCTGAGATAGAAATTATGTTTTATTATTTAGTTCTGGGTAGATTTTTCTTCTGTGGGTTTGACAAATCAATTTCTAACCTATGTCAACTTGTATCCAAAACTTCCTCAAGAAAGGAGGTCGCCAGCTTAGTTGTATGTTGTGTATATTCAGCTTAATTTCGGGCTGCTAAGCTGCTTTTTGCATTTATTGAAAAAACACTAAGGCCAAAGTCCATGATTTTTGCAGAGCATGTTTAGTTTCTTATCAAAATCTTTAGTTACTTATCAAAATCTGCTCTTTCCAAAACTTTGTAGAGAAATCTTGTGTTAAATATAACAATGCCTCATGAAACTTTGGTGCTTTGGTGCTTTTTGCAACCAAATATATAATACCTCAAAGACTAGTGTGACCTACACATGAGTTTGTCCGGAGACCTGATTGGTCTGCCTTAACTGACATGACAAAATTAAAAGCATAACTGTCTGAAACCATAGTATAGATATAGATAAATATAAAATGTATAAATGTCTATGTCCATATATATATATATATATATAGTATGTAATTTGGCCTGAAAATGGTGCATATTATACATTGCTACGTCTTTCTTCAGGATGAATAAATGTGGGTTAGAATAACGGATGGGTTAGGATGCTAGCTTGGAGTGTTTAAGGTCAGGGTTTCATCCCCAGTATTGTCATAGACTTTCACTGAGCTTTCTCCTGATTGAGAATAACTTTCCCTTCCAACCCTGGTTGAATTTATGAAATGCTTGACTACAAAGAAGTCTCCTAGTGAAAGATCTACAGATCTAGGGCAGATAGCAGTTCTGGTCGTCTGTTTTCAGAGAACTATTGGCACAGAATATGCAGTTTATGGATGGCTGTGGTGTCAGGGTCAGTATGTTTAAATACACTTCAGAATCGATTTGCATTCATAGCCTGAACTTAATATATTGTTTCTAGAAATACAACACCCGCGTAGGAGACAAGGGAACTCAGCTTTCTGGTGGTCAGAAACAACGTATTGCTATTGCCCGAGCTCTTGTACGTCAGCCCCAAATTCTGCTACTGGATGAAGCTACGTCTGCCTTAGATACAGAAAGTGAAAAGGTAACTTGATTGTGAGCCAGGAGTCCAGAATCTAAATTCATGTTTGTTTGTATTATGATTATTGTTTTCACTCCCACAGATTAAAGCTCAAAGCTGGAAATATGGTGTTTCGTGCAAATTACATATTTATGCTAATAATAGACAAATATAAAAGTCTTACTCCTGCTTGCCAAAAAACCACATTTTTTTGCATCTGTATGGCAGTAAGCAGATTGAAGTAGCAATGAAAAAGGCATTTCTTTGCCTGGAATTCTTCAGGCTTCAGTTGGAAAAGTGCTATCAAAATTGAATCAGGAGGCACAAACTTCAGAAGCCAAAAAGACTGAGGATGCTGCCAGAGAACTTTTTTTCTGGGAAACTGCCAAGTCTTGCTTTTGTAGTTTTTCCTGCTTCTCCCGTTGCCCTCCAGTCCTTGCTATATGTTCATGGCTAATAAGCAAACTTCCAGTGAAAAAATTGCCAGAACACTTATTTCCATTTTAAGCCCAAAGCTGCAAGCTTGGTATAACAGAAGTACTATCTAGCTGTAGAAAATCAACACAGATTCTACAAGAATACTTACTATTAATGAGGCAAATATTATAACAAATGTTATAATCTGAAAATCTCAAACCCTATGGACTAAAGTTTTGATCAATTCTAGGCATAAAAACATAAGGTTTGAGGGGAAAATACCATTAAATAATTCCAGGATTCTTTGTTTTCTTAATTACATGCCAGTTAGGTACAGAAATTTCATCTCTTATTTTATTCTGCATTAATAAACATAAAGAATAAAGAAAAGAAAACAGAGATTCTTATTAGTATTTTTCTTCCAATGCTAGCTTTAAGAAAAAACATGATTCATGAGAATCCCTGCAAAATCATGAGAACTAGAATGATAGTAGTTGACCCAAGATTACTGCCTTAACTGCCATATATAATTAATCAGTCACGGAAGGGACCTCTGGAGGTCTCTAATCAAACCTCCTCTTCAAACAAGGGGCAATACTGAATTTAAACTAGGTTCTTTAGTGCTGTGTCCAGTAGCATCCTTGAAAATCTCCAAGGAGATTCAACAAACTCTCTTTTGCCCCTGTTCCAATGCTTAATTACCCTTGCAGTGAATTTTTTTCTTATATCCAGTCAGAACCTCCACTGTTAGAATTTATGACCATTTTCTCTTTTCCTCCTACCATGCATCTCAGTAATGAGCCTGGTTCCATCTCACCCTCTTAGCTATCATGGCATCACCCACTATGACAGTTTTGACTCTTTGCCCACACGGGCTAATCCTAAAACAGGAAGCTAAAGCCACAGATATTCCCTTTCCCTCATTGTCATATTACAGTTTACTTCACAGATGGCAGTTGAGGTATATCTCATGACAGCTGTCAGAATAGTTCACCTTTTGTTTTGTTTATTGTGCAGATTGTTCAGGAAGCACTGGATAAAGCCAGAGAAGGTCGCACCTGCATTGTGATAGCTCACCGCCTCTCCACCATCCAAAATGCTGACAAGATTGCTGTGATGCAGAACGGCAAGGTCGTAGAGCAAGGGACCCATCAGCAGCTCCTGGCTGAAAAAGGCATCTACTATTCTCTGGTCAATGTTCAAAGCGGGTCATGCAACATGTAAATTAAAGGCAGTACTTATCTCCAAATTGTCACTGTAATTATTTCAATAATGCTATTTTTGTCACTGTAATTATTTAATATCAATAGTCAGTCCTGATACTTTTGGTTTTCCTCCTTCCTTTCATAAGTCCTATGAAAACAAGAAATAATAAGTAATTATGTACCAATTTCTCACTACTAGTTTTCATTATTCAAACCACTCTACTACATAGCCAAAGCAGAGGCCTCTTGCACTCCTAAAAGTAGAGGCATGCTAAGACAAGTGTAATTAATATTAGCTTGTTTTGAACTCTGTCAAAATCACACTAATCAAGCATGTCTGGTAAACAATCTGTAAACATTTTCATGCTCAGTAAAAACAGTTTTGCTATTGCCAGAAAGAAACCTCAAGCTTTATTCTCACTGTGCCTTTGTGAGGCAGTCAGTCCTGGCCTATTAGGCTTGTTATCAACTTGTTACAAGAACTTGCAGGTCAGCTGGAGCTTGATGCCAGATGTCTCTTGTGATGATGTGGAGTTTTAGCCTGGGATGACAGCAAAGGTCTTGAAAATATGGGCGCAGGCTGAAAACAAAGGTCCCAGAACTGTAAGTACCTCACTGATGGTCAGTTACTGATCATTGAAGAGGTACAACCTTAAAGCTGGGGAAAGACTGCTTTAAGTATAGCACAGAAAAGCAGCAGAATAGAAAAAATCCACAACTGATGGGCAAGGCAAGGCATCTGCTGCAGCCTGGGAAGTAGTATCTGCAAGTATCCCAAAGACCTAGGGGCCAGAGGTCAAGGGCTAAAAACTCTCTAAAGTTTGCAATATTTTTTAAAAGGTGAAAATCTTGATTTGGGGCTTGGAGGAGGGCGAAGGAAGGCATCCTTTTCAGTGTTAGCTTCCTTCATTGAAGAGCTTTTGAACCTGATCACCCTGACTAAGACTCTCAAGGACTGTAACCATCGGTGCTAATTATGTGGCATCAGCTCTGTGGTATTGTGTATTAGTTGCTAATTTAGGATGACTGTTCAGGACTAACTGCTTTGAATATGTAGTAATAGTGATTAATAATTATTACAAACTAACAATTAGCAATGTATATTGTTAATGAATATCTGTGCAGTAAAGTTTTGTTTTTAAGTTTAAAACTGGCCTGATTAATCAGTCTTCAACACTTCCATCATAGCGATTTCTGATTCCCTGAGACTTATACATATGATCTGTCTTATCTACATATAGATATTTATACACACACAGACTAACTGATAGGAAGTTAGGCTCATCAATGTACTAATAACACTCTCCAGGATGTTGATTGATGCAGTCTTATTGTATTACTCGTGAATCACTTACCTGTTTTCCTTTGTTCCTGTCTTGGATGGAAAACCAATTTGACTAGAAAATTTGTTTCTTTCCTATTCATGTATTACTTCATACAATAAGGTTCTTGTCCATGAGTAAGGCTATTAGTCTGCACCATAATATAAACAAGTTATACTTGCAAATGCAAGAATGGAATTAGGTATTTTTTAACATTATAGTCTGATGATTCAAGTGAGAACATATTTAGATTTTATTTTTTTAACTAAATTCTGGATTTTAGTCTTTTATTTTTACAAGTAGGCTTTTTAATTTTTTATGATACAATTTCTAATGATTGGATTAGTAATGATGGGATTGTTTCCCAACTTGTATCATTTCAAAGATGTTTGATTTACCAGTCAAATTTAGCTCTTCCTGAAAATCAGGCAAGCATTGTAAATGTTTTACCACAGACATCTGAAAATCAGTTTTGAAATTTTTTGCCATATAGTTTAAAATCTATTTCAGAAATTCATGGCAAATGTAGAAACTTTCCAAAACAATCTACTTTTTCCTATCCTTTTCTTCCACATTTCTAAAGAAGTATTTCCCCTTTGTTGAGATTTATGTGAAAGTTTGCATATAATTGCTAAACACCTCACTTTTGGTTGAAAGGGGCTATAGGGAAAGTAAGCACTTTCTTTTAAGGATAATGGGTCTTTGTTTCCAAATCCACCATGTATGCTTAAATAACTATGCTGCTGATCATAATTTCTTTCCTTTCAGAATTTCCTTTCAGAAGATGACAACCACCATATTAATACTATTCTGTTACCACCAGATACCTCATCGTGTAATTTTTAGTCACAAAGCCAAAAAGACAGACAGGGACATCTCAAAAAATGTGTTCTTCATCATACTCTATTCATACACTTTTACTTTATAATGCTTGACCCAAATGAAGGGTTGACTGACCTAGGACAATTGTGCTTTAAGGACCATTATTCTAGCGCATACCCTGTAGGAAGATAAGAGACCTTATTTTCTAGCTCTGCCTTTTCAGTTGGGCTCTGAAACCTTTTGGTTCACCTTGATGTCATAGAACACTTGTCTGAACTCCGAGTCCTCCTCATTGGAATAGTCAGTACTCATCTTTGACCATAAGCACCCTAAACACTTGATGATATATACATGTTGTTATTCTGAAGTAATAGGTCTTTTTTCCTCTGTTGTCCTCTTTTGAGAGCCTGCAGCAGTTTCAGGCAGAACTTACCTTTCTGGAGGAAGGTAATCTAGCAGTGTTTTTCACACATTTCTTGTGCCTCTTGCTCCATTACCTTTGGAACAAGTCTTTAGAGAAATGTCAGCATCAACACCACCTTGGCAATCCTAACCACTTTCCAAGCATATGCCACTGACTGTCAGAAAAAAAGCAAGAAGGATTTAAGTTCAACAGGTTGATAGCCCTCCTGCTGAAACAACTAATCAAAAGAGAGCTCTCGGAGAAAAATGAGGTTTAGGTCTAGAAAGCCTTTCTTACTGCAGAATCTTATCAGGGTATTGAATACTACAGTGTCCTATTGCCCAGAATTCTCCAGCATACTTACCCCTAGAAGGGCAATTTGCTGTTCCTTATGCAACAAATACCTCACTACTAAGCCCTTCTATAATTCCTGACACAAAGCAAGAGCATAAATAAACTCCTGCATTCTCCCTCCCCTCCAAAGATTCTGAAGGAGTATTTCTCACCAATGCCATGGACCATGTACCATCCCCAAACAAAGACTGTAAATCCGTTCTGGATCTCCACTAGTCTCTTCTTCAGGCATTCCCTCAAAGTTCTTCCCAAAATATGCCACATGTTGGGAGATGTTCAACAATCTTCCACCCTGACACTGACTCCACATCGATCTAGCTTTAATGGAACTAGTTGTCCTTCCTTATGAGTAAATCCTTTGAACCAGTTGCCTCTTTCTTGCTGCTATACTTGTCTATGAAAACAACCTTCCTGGTAACATTCATTTCTGCAAGACACTGAAGATCTCCTTGAAATGTTTGTTAATGAGTAATCCTTGTAATCATAGTACGAATAGACACACAGTTAATCTCTTCCTCAAGATGCATTGTCTATTTGTACATTTATAACTCTGCCTTCTATTCCTCTCCCTCAAAATCCAATCTACCTTGTAGACTTGGTCACTGAAAGGGAAAGAAGACAACAGCTTGGAGGGGAGGAGAAACATGGCACACTGCCTATGAATACAGGGTAAAAACACTCAGCTAGCAATTCTTGTGCAGAAAAAGCCACAGTAAATATATCTATAGACAGTCTAAATAACTGTTATTGTCAAGTACACAGTCTTTACTCTAGATGAATTATCTAGAACAACGTAGGTTAGTCATACATTCATTCTGTATTTCTAAGACAGGATGGTATCTTTTATTCTAGTTGTTTTAATGCAGTAAACTGAAAGCAGAAAGTAAGAAACAGGACCAGCAAGCAGGCACTTCAAATCCTTTGCTGTGAATTCCATGGACTGTAGAGATATCAAAAATAGAGAACAGGAAGGAAAAGAGAACACACAAGGACAACTATCTTTAGCAATCCCTGTTATTGTAAGGTGAGTACATTTCCTTTTGTCTTTGTATGCTTATTTCTGCGTACATTTCATTCTAGCTGTACTCTGTTAACTAAGGAGATCAGTATAACTGACACTGTTGCCGTAGAGGTCTAGGACAGGACTGCATGCAACTGAAAGTGAACATTCATGCCTAAGCTAATTTCTCTAAGCAAGCCCATCGAAGTGTAGGGCACAGTTCATCCCATTCTAGAGCTGCTGTCACTAGCGGGCCAGATTAACAACCACCTCATATTGTATCTCTTCATAAAAGGATATGAGCATGATTATCATAAATACCTACATTGTCAATGCCTTAGTGTAGAGAAAATGAATCACACCTTGAATGACTGCTTTATAAAAATAAGTATCTTAGATCCTACACTACATAATGTTTCGTAAAAGTAGATCTGTAAACACTAGCTGCAGCTTTGTATTCACCAAAACAGAAACATTTTTAGGGAAATACTAGAAATTGTATGGAGCTTTTTTAAAATGCCTAAACATTTAAAGTCATTGATATTTTAAGTAACTTAAAAGTAAAAACTGTTTGCATATATGTTTATATAATCTGTCTTAATAGATTTGCTTTAAGTGTCTGTAGGTAGAAATGATAAATCATTCATTTGCTTAGTAAAGGAGACAAATATGTTAACAAATTTTTTGAATGCAGCAAACAATTGTTCTAAGATAAAATAGCATGGTCCTTACATCATCTAACAAACAGGAATAGTTTTATTTCCATGTTAATTCTGATTTGGTTCTCAAATCACTCATGAAAATGGAGTAAGTGAATAACTTAATTAATGTGGAATCTAAGAAAAAAATTAAGTTCAAGATATGCAAGATGTTAAAATGAAGCAATGTTGAGGGGGAAGGACTGCATATCTAACTGACACAGCGACTAATACTTTTCAAGTGTCCTTAGTTAGGTCAGCTTTGTTTACAGCAATGTACAAAAAGAGTGAGGGCAGAACTTAGAAAGGGTTAAGCTACTGTAGGTTTAAAGTGACTAGCGTTATCTATTCTCTACCACTGAGGCTCTGACAAGCTGTTTGGTTAACACTAGCATCACATGTTTTTCATTCTAGGCACTCTTGGCTTTCCCCAATATTAATTTCTTTTTACCTTCACTTGTACATATATCACATCTTGTACAGCTTTCGTTTTGGATTAATCAATGTGCTTGCTTGTTGTAAAAACTCCTCAGTCATTCCTTTACATGCACATATTTGATAGTGATGTAAAACAATAAGTCATTTCCATGTTGTTCAAAAAAATCCCCAAACACTAACATTTCTGCACACGTTCCAAGGGACAGGTAGAAGGTGGCACTATAGAATTATGACATTTTTCTCCATCCACAAAGTGAATTCAGCATAGAAATTCCTAATCTAAATTAAGTTTTCCCGAGATTTTCTGTTGGGTAGCTCCACAGAATATTTATCTCCATGTACCTGTCTATTCTTCAGTGTAAAAGAAGATGAGTTATTAAAGAGGAGAATTATTTAGACATCTGCTAAATCAGAAACAACTCAGGCATTACTCTTCATGCATGCTAGAGTTGAGAATTACAGTTCACAATGCTAAAACTTTAAGGTTCAGCTTGTTAACCATACATTCAATGAAACATACAACAATGTAGTTTTGGAGATGTTTATAATTTTATTTCCTGCAATTTCCTGAGGGGCTCGATAAATTATCAGACTTAGTTGATCACTTGGCTCTCATTTGAAACCTTTCCTTTGAAGATATGATTATTCCTTCTAACTCTCATTCTTCCATTATTACCTATGGACTTTAAAGACAGAAAAAATGTATGTGATTTCCATCTGTCCTGGTTTCAGCTGGGATAGAGCTAATTGTCTTCCTAGTTGCTGGTACAGTGCTATGTTTTTGAGCTAGGTATGAGAAGAATGTTGATAACACACTGATGTTTTCAGTTGTTGCTAAGTAGTGTTTAGTCTAAAGTCAAGGATTTTCCAGCTTCTCATGCCCAGCCAGCAAGAAAGCTGGAGGGGCACAAGAAGTTGGGAGGGGACACAGCCAGGGCAGCTGACCCAAAGTGGCCAACGGGGTATTCCACACCATGGGATGTCACGTCTAGTATATAAACTGCGGGAGGAGTGGGGACGGTGGCAGGGATCGCCACTAGGAGACTAACTGGGCATCGGTCAGTCGGTGGTGTGACGGCCTGACAAATTATAGGCATTGTCTCAAACATTCATTAAAGAACTTTGGTAGAAAAGATGCCTCTGTAAAAACGCTGAGTTGTGTGAACAGGACAATGTGGCCGGAGGAGAGGGCCCCGCGGAGGGTGGGACCGCACTTCTCCAAGACTGCAGTTCCTTATCTTAAGTGACCACAGCGTGTGCACCTGGAAGCCAAGGCTTCGATTCCTTATCTTAAATGACCACAGCGTATGCGCCCGGAAGCCAAGGCTGCGATTCCTTATCTTAAGTGACCATGAGAAGGAGCACAACGTATGCGCCCAGAAGAGAGGGCTCCACAGAGGATGGGACTGTGCTTCTATCTTAAGCGGTCATGCCAGCAAGTAAAGAGAGGCAACTTCCCAATGAACCCCCCCCAAGCTCACTGACTGATTCCAGAGAAGCCCAGGAACGTGAACTGCGCATGTCGAGACCACCGACTAACACACTATAAAAGAAGGAAGAATGAATGCTCGGCGCGCGCCCTCCAGAACTGGATCTCTACGCTGGCTGGACCAACGCTGGACCCAGGACTGGTGACTCCCTTTTCTTCTCTCTTTTCCTTTTCTTTCTGTCTTTATTTCTGTCTTTTCTCTCTTTCTCGCTCTTTTTCCTCTCTCTTTTCCACAAGTCCCTACACCCCATCCTTTGAAACATAAACCGTTGACCAAGTCTGAGACTAGGAGTGGATCTAGCCGCCCCTGGGCTCCTCTCTGAGAAGGAGTTCAGAAAGCAAGGGGGTCTACTCTGAACCTCGTGACTCAACGGGAGGGATTCCCTTCTGTTCCTTTTTCCACTTCTTTTTCTACACCTCTCTTCTCTTTTCAAACAGTGGCTAAAAGACATGATGCAAGGTTCATATTGATAAATTCACTTGTACTTGGGCAAGGTTAGCTAGGTTGAATAAATGTTGATTGTTGTTTGAACTCCCCTGGTGTCGGTTCACCTTAATTCCGACAAAGGAAATCCACGAATCTTAGTCGCTCCAACTTTGGGATGCGACAGGTAGTGAGCAATTGCATTGTGCATCACTTGTACATTCCAATCCTGTTATTATTACTGTTGTCATTATTATTATTAGTTTCTTCTTTTCTGTTCTATTAAATCCTTCTTATCTCAACCCACGAGTTCTACTTCTTTTCCCGATTTTCTCCCCCATCCCACTGGGTCGGGGGGAACTGAGGGAGCGGCTGTGTGGTGCTTAGTTGCTGGCTGGGGTTAAACCACACCATCTAAGAATCCTTCATTGATAAAGAATTTCTAAAACATCCTTTGAAATGTCTCTAGAATTCCTCATGAAAAAAATGAAAAGCTAGGAGGAATTTCTGTGTCTGAACTTTCACACCAGTTTCCTTTGAGTTCATGATGGAAGGTGTGTATTTTCTTCATTATCACCAATATTATTAATCAATGATTTTTCTTTCTGTGGCCATGTCTTTAATTTGCCACATGATGGCCTCATTCGTTCAGATAATAGCTAAATTAATCTGCATTTTCTTTTAGAAATTTCTTTTTCATGTATTTCTTGTTCAACTCAATATATGCAGTGTTCTGTATAATCCAAAGAGCAATCTTTATGAGCTTTTGGTTACTGTCCATGATCTCCACTCTCTTTTCTGCCCAAGGGAAGAGTATCAGTTTATAGTTCTGACAATGTTGCTACCATGTCTACTGAAGTCAGAGCATCTACTGCCTTAGTCTAAGTCTTAAGAACTAACTGCTCTTCCCAGCTTGTACTATGTTAAGCAGTCCTACTGGAGGCAATCAATGATGGTAGATAATGTTTATCTTAGCATTTAAATCAGAGACCTTTACTTATTTCTTCCTAATTTAATCTTATTTGTCACAAAATATATTAAGATAAAGGAGAAGGTTGAAGAAGAGTCTTCCCATGTATTAAAAAGATTTCTGTGTATTACAAGAGCAAAGAGGTTTTCATTTAGTTTGGGTAATTCCAGATATAGAGTTCGAGTGCCATTTTTCTAAGTGAATTACTTCTTTAAGAGATACTACATTCAACACCACCATCATTCTACATTGAATTTCAGGTGCCCTATAATTTATAAAGAACAGATATAGAAATTTGCAAAATAAGGTATTAAAATGCTACAGTTATGTTAAAATGAAACTTTTCACCTGCAAGACAACAGGCATTTTACCACTGACATCAGTATTTTATACTAGGTGAATTTAGTATTTCCTGCCAATAGAAGATAAAAGCATTACATAATTTCTTGATTCTGCAGCTGTGGACAGGAAATTCAATGTTTGGCTCAATTTAATATACCACAGACTTTAAAACAGATGTACAATGCACTTTTATGTCACTTAAAATAATAATCTTAAAAGAATTTAATTATGTAATTGGTAAAACTGGCTGCAATGAGGATACAGAGATGGTTTATCGCTCTACACCGAGGAGAAATCTGTTTCTAGGATGAGATTGCTTCACAAGAAGCACAAGTGAGTATATTCACAAGTATCATAGAGGAAAACTGTTTTGAGAATATGCTCTCATCCCAAAAAAATTTAATATAACCACACAATTCAAAACTTTCAGCTCTACAGCTCCCAGCTGTAGAGAAAATGTACATCGGTTCAGTCAGTAAATAGTTTGGTGCTTGAGACACAAAACCAGAGTTGACATTTCTGCGAAGCTTCGCGGAGCACTAACGCAGGCTTCTCTGGCTGCTCCTGGTCAACCAGCTTTAGGAGTTTATGTGTGTAGCTACTTGTGCAGTTGAGCACTGGCTGTGACTATGACTACCGTACTATCACATATAGGCATCAGAAGAGCAGCTGCTGTCCACCTGCCCATCACCCCCCATCTGTCTCCTTCTTGTGGATAGAGCAAACCCCTGTTTTAGGTGTTTGCCTTGGGATTTCCATATCATGTCTAAAAGCAAAGCATCAGAATATTCATGCAAATAAAAGGAACCTCTATCTCAGATTAAGTCAACAAAAGTTTTGGACTATTGTTTTCATCCACAGCTTTTCTAAATACTCAAAGCATATTGCAAATGTTAAGCTTCACAACACCCACATATCAGTAAGAAATATTGCACCTGGTTCAGGGGGAATTACTTTAACATTTTCAAGTGTTTTTGCCTACTGACTTCAGTTTCAGAGATGATAAATAACCAACAAACTGGCCAATTACTTAGATTCCAGCCTAGGGTTTGAGGTTACATAGCTTAGGCATCTGAATATAATATTTTATCCATTTACCATTATCCACATAAGTCATTAAATCTGTTATCTTAAAAAGTCCATATTAGGGAATTCACACATTAGATACTTGAACACTGTGATATATCTATTTTTTCTCAAATTATATGTTTTCTATGTTTGTAGACGTAGCTATGTTATGCTATTTGGTCATAGCAAATTCCTTAGCTTTACTTTATTATCTTAAGTGCATTTGACCTAGAAAATCCAGTTTCTACTGCACAGTTGTTCTTCAGCTATAGCCATCTGAAAACTGATATGGTCTTTTGTTTCTAAGTTTCATCAAGAAAATGATCAAATGAGCTGGTTGCCAATTCGTCCCAATGTTCCAGGTTGTCAGGTTTATTATGATTCCTTAAATTACAGTAAAATATATATCTAGGATGTCCGTGCCAGAGAACAGCTGACTTAAAATAATTCTCAATAACACACCAATGAACTTCTCATTGTGGGTGACAATGTATGTCCATACACATTATTCTTCTCAGTTGTATCTGGTAACAGAACAAGAAGCAACGAGTCAAATTCCATCTGAAAGTGAGAAAACAGCTTATTGTCATGAGGGTGGTTGATCAGTGGAACAGGTTGCTTGGAGAAGTCGTGGAGTCTACATTTAGAGATTCAAAACTAGAGTAGACACGTCCCCAAGCAACCTGCTCTTTGACCCTCCTTGAGCTAGGGTTTGGACTAGACGATCTCCAGAGGTGCCTGCCAATCTCAGCCATCCTGTGACTGTGCAGGAAAAATTAATGTCAACCACGTGGATCCAACCAGTTAAACAGATCCATTCCACATGCTGGCTTCCAGTATGTCAAAACCATTCAATACATTACAAGCTGTATTAAGAAGGAAATAGTCATAAAAATAATGCTTGAAAATCACTTTCTAAACTTTTGTCCAAAGAGTACGTAGAAGTATCCTTCACCTCAAAGATGACCAGAATATGACCTCTGCTTTCATCCCCAGTGTGGTGGGTTGATCCTGGCTGGGTGCCAGGCGCCCACCAAAGCTGCTCTATCACTCCCCCTCCTCAACTGGGCAGCAGAGAGAAAATATAACAAAAGGGTCGTGGATCAAGATAAGGACAGTTCAATAAAGCAAAAGCAAAGGAAAACAAAAGATTTTATTCTCTACTCCCCATCAGCAGGTGATGTCTGGCCAATTCCTGGGAAGCAGGGCTTCAGTACGCATCATGGTTGCTCCGGAAGACAAATGTAAATAACGAATGCCCCCCACTTTCTCCTCCCTTTACTTAGCTTTTGTTGCTGAACTGACATCATATGGTACGGAATACCCCTTTGGTCAGTTTGGGTCAGCTGTCCTGGCTTTGTCCCCTCCCAAGATCTTGCCCAGCCCCAGTCTGCTGGTGAGGAGGAGGTGGGAAATGTTGGAGAGACAGCCTTGATGCTGTGCCAGCACTGCTCAGCAGTAGCCAAACCACTGGTGTGTTATCAACACCTTTCTAGCTACCCATACAGAGCAGTGCACTACGAAGGCTGCTATGGGGAGAATTAATTCCATCTCAGCCAGAGCCAATACACCCAGTTTTGGCTGGCAGCCTGAGGCAAGGAATCAGCCTTGGGTTGTGTCTCCCCAATGAGAGAGAGAGGGTTTTGTCACTTTTAGCAACAAGCCATCGCTTCTAACAGAACATTCTTTTGACAGCATGACAGCAAGCCATGCCTTTACTCAGTGAAAGCCAGGGACTGGCAAACCTTTGCGTTAGGAATTGCAGGTAGTTGTTTACAGGATGGCCATAGGAAGCTGAAAAGTGGATGCTCAGGTACTGCCATGGTTGCTTCTCTCTCCTTTTCTGCCTTTCTTGATGAGAGGGGGCTGCAGTGCTCTCCCCTGTCCCTCTGCCACCTCCTCCTGCCACTGCATTGCTGTAAGGCCCTCAAAGGCCACCCTGAGAACTCATAGTGAAAGAAAAACACTGAGTTCCTCCAAGCTGCTAAGACCTCTCACATCACCAGACCTCATTCTGACTATTTTTAAAGTTTTTTTTTAAGCTTTCCATCCCTTCTCAACCAGCACGATCAAACTCTGAAAAGACAACACTGATTTTCCATATCCATATATAAACACAACCATCCATAAAACTTTGATGTGAGCTAATTCAAGAGGTAAAATATAGAATAGTTTAAATCCTATTATAAAACTTACATGCATTATCCGTTACCTATTATAAGAGTAGGGCTAAAGAGTCTTTTTGAGCATTTGTCATTAAGGAAAGCATATGATTTTCTGTGACTCCATCTTCTGGGCACAAGATATCCAAAAGGGACCACACTGACTCCCATTCAGTTTGATCATGGATGACTGAACAGTGATAACAAAAGCACGTTTCCTTGAACAGCTTATGGTGGATTCACAGCCCAGTGTGATGGTCTGCTCCAGGAAACGTTGCTTTTTCAGTCATCCTGGTTACTTGTGAACCTTACGAGGAATGATTAAAGTATGAACAAAGAGACTTCCTTTCAGAGGAGACTTCTCAGATGCTTTCAAGAGTGACAATGACAAACCAGGCTCTTCAAAACTATTCATTGCTGAGCACTCCATTTCTAGAGGCAGAGTGTGCACATAGTCCTTCGCAGACCTAGCAGGCTCCAAGGGTGCTGCAAAAGGCTAGCATGCACCAGTTTTTGTAAGTTTTTCCTCATTAGATTTTTATGTAAATTGAGCTAAGTCCAACCTCACTGCTCAGTCCTAACCAACCTAGCCCTACTGACTGCTGAATAACCTTCCAGAACAGGTGAAAACAGATTAAGATCACCCCCCACCCTGGTAAGTCAGCACATTTATTTTGTCTGAGACAGATTATCAATGTTCAATAGTGAATATTATAAAGCAAGCAAAAATATCCAGTGAAATTTCATTCTACTTTAAAATACATTTTACTGTTTATTTTGTATTTATTAAACTGCAGAAATCTGCATCCTTTCAAATGACATATTAACAAAGGTTATGCAGAGGACACCACTGGGGGTCCTGCTTAAAAACTGAGGACAAGCTGGTTTGAAACAGCACATCAGGATACAGGTTCAGATTATTAGTTTTGCTTCTCTCAGTTAAATGTAACTGGTAGCTTTTGCTGAGGTACTTTGTTTCTCCGACAGATTAAAACGCATTCTGAAAATGAAACAAAGTCTTACAGAAATGGAAAGGATGATAATATTGCTGTATCATATCAGGGTTATGGCTCTGAAGGCAAATGGTAAGTATAGCAATTGATTTCAAAATATCCCCACGAAAAGTTGGGCCAGATGACCTTTGAAGGTGCCTTCCAACCCAGGCTGTTCTCTGATTCTATTCTATTAATGTTTCACCTTTAACTGCATAGACTTAAATTTTACTGGCAAACATCACAAGAATAATCACACAGTTTTCCTTTTTTGGAAAAGTCTTTGATAACCATTATTCTTTTCAGACAATATAAACAAACACAGATATAAAAATGTATCAATATCTATGTCTAAATATGGATAAATAAGTCTAGTTATAGATAAATTGTTAACAGATAAATACAGTTGAACCTCCCAGGTCAGGGGAAGCCTGTCTGAGGAACAGAAAGCTTTGCTTGTAACTTGATGCTATTATTGTGAATTTCTATTGGAAATATTGAAAATTTGTCTGCTTCACTCATTCTTTTGCAAAAAGATACTGACAGCTGTATCTATCCTTTTACTAAAAGATTGATACAAAATACTGAGAGAATTGAAGTCAGAGTAGTTAAAAGAAAGCTAAGTTGCATGCTTCTCCAAGTTCTCTGAAAGTAGTGAAACTTTTTACCAGAATGGAGGGCCAACTGGGGTCAGATGTCCTGCATGCTCTCCTCTCTACCGCGCTCCTGTTTCAAAAAAAGAAACAGATCATGGTGGAATATAGATTCCATGATTTAAAGAACTGCATAATATTGTAATGCACTGTTTCCCATGTTATGCAGTAAAAGACACCTAATCCCCATGTACCTTATGGGGGAGGACTTATGATGGTGTGAGTGGGACTTCCAGGCACCAGAATCTGACCTCTGTGCATGGCAGAACTGGAAACAGTGACTCATGCCAGTTAGGATTAATAAGAGTTTATGAAACTGTTGACTGGCACAGTGCTTCATGTCCTTTAAAATAACTTGTGCCTTTAATAGCAGTATTTGATCTGGCAATTAACTTTTTAGAGCTGAGAGAAGCCCCACTGCAAAACGGTGGAGAGTTTGACATTTTACCTACATCTTTAAAACACACTGGACAGGTTTAGTTTTAACTGGAGAACACAGGCTATTTGGAGGGAAAACTCAGTTTATTCAGATAACAACTTTCTCATGTCTCTTCTCTGATGGCTTGTAGGTCAAGGACAGTTATTAAAGCTCTTCTTCCTCCTTTTTCATGATAAAAAGGAGATTTTTAATTCTGATTTAGACAAAAAGTCTTAAAGCTTTAACAAATTGTCCTGAATTTGTCCATAGAGGGAAGTAAGGTAATTCACCATTTCAGTGTTCATCAGCCTGCAGTATCTGACATGTCAGAATAAAGCCTACTGCTATCACTGCTACTTTCACCATACCAAAAAGCTGTGAAAATGTCAGGTAAAAATAAAATATCTCATGTTTTCACTTTGAATTTATTAAAATAACCCACCCACAACAAAAAAAAACAACTTCCCTCTGCAAATGAAGTAGACTTTAATAACATTCTCAGAGCTTGGCATATTTTGGAAGAAGGCAAATCAATACAAAATTGTATAATACTTTAGAGTATCCAGTGAAAGTCTAAGGCACTACTGATTGACCAAGATGCATATATTTATTGAAGAAAAATTGAATTGAATGAGCAGCCCATTTACAGTGGTAAGTTTCGTGATATTTGCATGCTTAGCAATCCCAGTCTACCATAATGTTTAAAATTTCTTATTTTAATATATGTATGTCTACTCATGTTGCAGAGCTATAGAGGCACTTTGCTGTTTACAGTTGTTGTGGTTTAACCCCAGCCAACAACTAAGCACCACAAAGCTGCTTGCTCACTCCACCCCGCCCTCAGTGGGATGGGGAAGAGAATTGGGGGGGGGTGGAAGGTAAAACTCGTGGGTTGAGATAAGAATAGTTTAATACAACAGAAAGAAAGAAAATAATAACAATAATAAAATGACAATAGTAATAATAAAAGGATTGGAATATACAAAACAAGTGATGCACAATGCAATTGCTCACCATTCGCCCACCGATGCCCAGTTAGGCCCTTAACAGTAAGCCGCCCTTCCCAGCCCCACTCCCCCCAGCTTGTATATTGGACATGATGTCACACGGTGTGGAATATCCCTTTGGCCACTTTGGGTCAGCTGTCCTGGCTATGTCCCCTCCCAACTTCTTGTGCCCCTCCAGCCTTCTTGCTGGCTGGGCATGAGAAGCTGGAAAATCCTTGACTTTAGACTAAACACTACTTAGCAACAACTGAAAACATCAGTGTGTTATCAACATTCTTCTCACACTGAACTCAAAACATAACACTATACTAGCTACTAGGAAGACAATTAACTCTATCCCAGCTGAAACAAGGACAACAGTGTAGAGTAGTCAGAAATCTGCAGTGGGAAGGGAAAATGGAGGAGAAAGGAAAGAAAAGGCAGACAGAGGAGATGGAGTAAATTAGCTTAAACCCTGTCAATGCTGGAGATTTTTTTGCTGTCACAGCTATGTTCAACAGATGTTGACATAGGTCTATTAATAAATGGGTGGGGAGGGGGGTGTAACACGGACCTGAAATGTGTCTGGAGGCATAGAAAGAAAAGGAAAATCCCCAGTATAAGGGTAGCAAATGCCAGAAAACTTATCTCCGACACTAGCTGTACTTCATAAGCACCTGGCATAGCTGCCTAACGAAAGACTTTTCAAAAGGTATTGTCAGAAACAAGAAAAGCTTAACTTCTATTTTCAAGTTATTTTTTTCAATTGATTCTAACTTATCAGTACTGTACTAATTACTAACTAGTCTCTTCTCAGCCACTCTCCTACCCAAATCCATATCCAGAAAACAACAGGAGAGAATCACAGAGGATTTTACAATTGCATTAATTTTTAAACAGGTGATTTGGAAGCATACGGTTCTAATTTTCTTCTTTTATATACAGGCTACAATATTTTTGCATTTTACATAGTTAGAGCAATCACAGATAAAGGGGACCTCAGGAGATCATCTGGCCCAACATCCTTCTCAAACTCAGGCTAAGCAACAAGGTTAAAGCAGGTTGCTCAGAGCCTTGTCCAGGCAAGTTTGGAAAAACCCCAGCAGCTGCAGTTCCACAGCCTCCCTAGGCACCTGTTCCAGGGCTTGACCACAATCATCTGGAGAAATTTTCATAACATACCATAAGAATTTCTCTTATTACATCTTTAGTTACCTGCCTTCTTGAGGGCTTCAAATGAAACTGCACGTGAGCTATTTGAAGTAGCTTAGAAAGGTAATGATAGGGCAACTTGTATACTATTTCAGTCTCATTGATAACTGTATTAAGACTGAACAGAGTAATTCAATTTCATGCCTAACTAGTAGCAGACTTAGGATTTATTCAGATGTGAGTCAAGTCTGCATCTAACAGAATCTGAGGTAGCTTTAGGAAAAAAAGTTTTTCTTTTGTAGGTGAAAAGATTTCCCCACTCTCCCAAATACCTATGGAAAACTCATGCCCCTTTACCTCCTGAAGGGTAATTCCAGCATTTGGAACAAAACTTTTTCCTGCAGAAGAAGCAAGAGAAAAACACTACTGCGCAACATAGGAGCAATGATAACTAGCATCACATTCTCTAGATTCCCAGTGCTAGCACTGCATTCAGCAGAGCTCCCATCTTTCTCCCCATTTTCTGAAAACCTGTGAGAAACTAACAGTAAAAATTCACACATAGGAGAAAAGAAAAACACACATTGGTAATTCCTCCTTCCACACACAGAGGACAAGAAGCAGTAAACTGCTCTGACTCACTTGAAAGACCAGGTGAACTCCATTCAAGTAACAGCCACAGCAAAACCTATTTCCCTGAAAGATCACCCAGCTAAAGGTGCATCCCATAGACCCCACCTACGTGCCAGAGAGCACAGCTTCCTTCATTTAAGGGATTGTTTCACAGCCACGCTTTTCAGACCATCACTACAAGTTCAGAGAGGAAAATCCATTGATCCTCTCTTCTTGGTTTTGTTGCTTCTGGAAATCCCCTCCCCAGACTAGTCTGAGTGCTCTTACCTATTTTCTGGCAGCAGGGCCAGAAATGTATGTCATGCACAAACTGGCATCTCCCAGGAATACCCCAGGCTGGCACACTGACACGGGTGCCTCCTAAGAGCCATGGGATGCTGAACACATCCACTCTGTTACATAACCACAGGTACATTTTTACTCAAGGACTTGCACTCATTATTATGCAATAAGAAAGACATTTTTACTCCTTTTTCTTTTTCTCTTCTTCCTCATTTGGAGTATGGGGACAGGAACAACCTGCTCTGACCTAACCATTCCTAGGCACTACCCTTCCAGGGTGTGAGACGTGATTTACCATCAACCCTACAAGGAGGATAAGGTATCTGACAATTACCTGAGAGCCTGTTTAGAGGTCCCTGTGTTGACATGATAAGCCCATGGCTCCTGCCTCCATACAGATCTAGTAACTGAGTTAAAAAAATTTTTTGGCTTCAGCAAGCTGACTAAAACCCAGAGTGATTATTTAGGTTTGTGTTGCAGGGTTTTGGTAGCAGGGGAGGGGCTGCAGGGGTGGTTCCTGTGAGAAGCTGCTTGAAGCTTCCCCAGATCCAAGTTGGACCCACCTCTGGCCAAGGACAACCCCATCAGTGACGGTGGTAGCGCCTCTGGGAGAATGTATTTAAGAAAGGAAAAAAATCCCACCCCACTAGCTGGAAAATCTGCAGCGGAGAGGGGAGTGGAATGTGAGAGAAACTCCTATGCAGACAGCAAAGTCAGTGAAGAAGGAGGGGGAGGAGGTGATGCCCCTGCAGCCTGTGGTGAGATGGCAGGCTGCCTTCCTGCAGCCCAGGGAGGTGAACGGTGGAGCAGATATCCACCTGCAGCCTGTGGAGGTCCCCATGCTGGAGCAGTTGGATGCCCCCAAAGATGGCCATGACTCTATGGGAAAGCCCGCACTGGAGTGGTCTGTGCCTGAAGGACTGCAGCCCATGGGAAGGGCTCACACTGGAAGAGTTCATGGAGGACTGTCTCCCATGGGAGGGACCCCATGCTGGAGCAGGGGAAGAGTGTGAGGAGTCCTGCCCCTCAGGAGGAAGGAGCGGCAGAGATAACATGTGATGAACTGACTGCAACCCCCATTCCCCTGTACTGCTGGTGGGAGGAGGTAGAGAAAATCGGGAGTAAAGTTAAGCCCGGGAAGAAGGGAGGGGTGGGGGAAGGTGTTTCAAGATTTGGTTTTACTTCTTATTATCCTTGTTTTGATTTGATTGGTAGTAAATTAAATTGGTTTTGCTTTTTCCCCCAGTTGAGTCTGTTTTTTGCCTGTGACCATGAGTGATCCCTCCCTGTCTTTGTCTCGACCCATGAGCTTTTCTTTATATTTTCTTCTCCTTATCCCACTGGTGGGGAGGAGTGAGCAAGGGGCCTCATGGTGCTTTGTTGCCAGCTGGGCTTAAACTACAACACACTCTATTCTGTCCAATAAAACGCATGATGAAACTCTTACTCTCCTTCGTACACAGTCATATTTATGTTTTTTATGATGATTGCTTCATGGGAAGTATTAGTAATGTTAAAATAGAAACATGAGACATCACTTTAAATATATTGGACTTGAAACTGCTTACAGTAGTAAAGACCTACCAGCCCAAAATGTAGCCCTAAGATGTTATAAAAGTAGAGAAATTATTACAGATATATTATTAGATTTTTTAAATGTCAGTTATAGTAATCAATTCAAATTCCAATTGGACATAGTTAAATTGAATGCAAAATTTGTTTAAACATGTTTTTAATATTTTATTATTATTCATATTTTATGAAAACCATTATTTTATTCTTAAAATGATTATTAAGAAGTTAGTTTTATATTCCAACTTTACCTTTTTATGTATTAAAATTTTCTTATTTCACTTTTTACTGCCTCCTTCTGCACTGTTAACACTGTGTTGTCACTCAAATGCATTTGCTGCAATTAGAGAAGTTTTCAGCACAGTTCTGTTTCTGCTTTCAGTTTCAAAAGAGAGGATAAACTCCTCATGGTGCTAGGCACTACCATGGCATTAGTCCATGGAGCAGGTCTCCCCCTTATGGCGATCATCTTTGGTGACATGACAGGTAGCTTTATTATTTGAGAAAATATTACTTATCCAGGTAAGAACTGTTGTAGCTTCTACTTATTGTCGTTGAAATACGGCTTTTATGCAACAAAGAATGAGTTGTATTTAGACAAAATAAAGGGTACTATAGCAGCTCACCTTGAGCTATTGATTGCCAATTTGCTCCTATGCTGTGGGCCAGATGTGTCACTGGCCCAGTCACTACTGTGAGAAGTGACAGGGCTTTAATTTTGACTAGTTCTGTATTTCTTCCAACTAGTCTACTGTGCTGTTACAAACAGTTCACTTATTAACTGCTATGTCAGGTTTAAAGGAAACACTTTAAAATATTACAATTTGGGTTAAGGAACTCAATAAATGGATTAATAGGAAATGGTAAAAGAAACTGAGAAAGAAAATGTGTTGTGCTATGCATTTAAGTCAGAAGCAGTTCTTAAGCAAAATGAAATATGTAAACTAAAATATATAATAAAGCCCCAGTCATCAAAAAAATTGGGTGTAATAAATACATAACCCAGCACAAATATTATTAGATATTTCAATATTTACTAACTGCAGTGTATTTTAGAAGGATATTAAAAGTGTCCTAAAGACTATGATTATAGGTCCACTTACCTGAACAACAACAAAAAAAGACTTTCAGACTGATATAAGGATGAGATTATCAGAAAAATTGCTTTTCTGCTGCTAAGTTTGAGCATGTAAGAGGTGCACCTGAGAGTCCCTTTTGTCCAAACATCATCAACTTTGTCCTTTGTTTTTCTAAACCAGTGGGAGCCTTACTCATGTTACATGAATTGGAATTTCCTAAACTTCTCCAAAGACCTCCATGCTATTTCCCACAACTTCTCCAACACCACTTTGTTCCTTGACAGAGAATTAGACAAGGTACATGGGGCAAAGAGCTGAACACTATATTCATATAGTCACATGGTTCAGCCCAATGCTCTTCATTAAAGACAATTATGCTTATTTAAATCACCTAACTTACCTAAAAAGCATTGATTTCAAAAGGAGTTAACTACTCCCTCTGAATATTTGGACAAGAATGACTGTTACTGGTGCACAGAGGTATAATGATATTCCTCAAAGCATCTCAAAAAGAGTCACACTATTAAGCGTTGTCACCTCTGCCTCATAATTTGATTTCCACTGTGCAGTATTTGCACTGGAAAATTAATCTAGGTTTAAATCACGTGTAAATATAAAGTGCAGTATCTAATTCTGAAAAGTAGTTATGATCACTTCTTACTGCAGAACCAAACCAGAACAAGGCATATTTATTCTGAAATTAAAGTGCCAAAGGCACATGCCAGAATTGCTCATTCCTGATTAGCTTCACATGTAGACGAATCCTTATACAATTTAATTACACCTTTAACCTCTGGCAATAAGAATTAATTAACTAAAAATGTGTCCCCTGGACAACTGGAAGGAAGCACCATATTCATTAATTTTCTGAACTTTACTTATTTATGAACTTACATTTGTAAAGCACTCCAGAGCACTATTAAATAAGGTGGGGTTTATAGTTCCAGTGTATTGTTTTATAAATATTCATAAAACCAGCACACATTCCAGAGAAAATACTGTACTTGAAATGTGGAATTCAGGCTAATGATTGTAGAGTATTTGAATTTAACTAGTTTTTTGACTGTTTATTATGTTACAGGTAAAATGTTCACTTCTGGCTTCAGGAAATGCTTTGTAATGTGTTGCTTAGCTCCAGTTCCCTTAAACAAGGTCAGGAGCTAGGTAAGGTTCTAGGTAGCTGACTGCTCTTAATCTCCATTCAGCATTGTTGGGATAGGAGCTTACAGAAGGAAATTATTATCATGTAATTAAATAAAAATAATTAACTAGCTTTCCTCTAATTTTCTCTCTAGCAATTTTTTCTTTATTGAACCATATGTCAGTGAATTTTTCTATAGAAATTTTTTCTTACACTCTGATAGGAAACTTGGAGGAAGAAATTAGGAAAGTCTTAATTCACTTCATGGCTATTCTTTTCTTGTAATAGAGATCCCAAGCAACTGTCCTGTAAATATTATTCTAATATTTAGCTCAAGATTAATCTCATGATAAATATCCCATGGAATGGAAGGAATTCAGTTTTTGTTATGTCATCATTGTATGAGTCAGGGGCACCTTGCATTTTCTCACTGTCTTTGTTTCAGCTGGAATAGAGTTAATTGTCTTCCTAGTAGCTGGTACAGTGCTATGTTTTTGAGCTAGGTATGAGAAGAATGTTGATAACACACTGATGTTTTCAGTTGTTGCTAAGTAGTGTTTAGTCTAAAGTCAAGGCTTTTTGGCTTCTGATGCCCAGCCAGCAAGAAGGCTGGAGGGGCACAAGAAGCTGGGAGGGGACACAGCCAGGACAGCTGACCCAAAGTGGCCAATGGGGTATTCCATACCATGTCATGTCACGTCTAGTATATAAGCTGGGGGGAGTGGGGCTGGGAGGGATCACTGCTCGGGAACTAACTGGGCATCGGTGGGCGAGTGGTGAGCAATTGCATTGTGCATCACTTGTCTATTCCAATCCTTTTATTATTACTATTGTCATTTTATTAGTGTTATCATTATCTTATTAGTTTCTTCTTTTCCGTTCTATTAAACTGTTCTTATCTCAACCCATAAGTTTTACTTTTTTTTTTCCTCGATTCTCGTCCCCATCCCACTGGGTGGGGGAAGTGAGTGAGCGGCTGCATGGTGCTTAGTTGCTGAGCAGGGTTAAACCACGACAATCCTTTTTCCTTTTCTCTTTTGCTTTCCTTCCTCTCTTAGTAGGTAACCACCGTAAGAGAGTAAGGCACAGTCCAATGCACAAATGGCTGCCACCCACCTGGTTCTGAGGGAGGTCCTAGGAGCAGGATCTCTCATGGCTGAAAAAGCACTGTGCCAGCTCTGCAAGAGGATTCCCCATTTCCTGCTCTTCGGCTTTCTCATTTTCATCAAAGCCCCAAACGTTTTGACTGATGCCTAACAAATTCCCTAAAATGTTGGAACTGATCACATGCAAAGCCCTAAAATTACTTTGTTTTATCCATAATTAAATGACACCATATCAGTCAGCAAAATCAACTAATTTCTTACATCTCTGAACCACATATTTTCTATTAGTTTATAAACGTTTTAAAGGACAGTACCTACGATACCCTAGTAGCTGTATGAAAACTGTGGATACTGTTTTCACGTAACTCCATCAGCTAGTGAAGTTTGGATCCAGTTGTATGAAAGAAAGAGAAACAACTCAGAGAAACTACTCCCTTTCTTCCTCCCCCATGCATCCCCTCAATGTCAAAGGCTCATGATAACTTCTTAGGCAAGCCGTTTATTCTCTCCATGTCCTTACTGCACAGGATCACACATTTAAAATTTGTTGATAATAACTGAAATTCTGAAAGGCATTCCTTAAAGACAAACACCTTGTACTCTACCAGAAACAAAACAAAACAAGACAGTTATGAAGTCATGCATGATGGAGTTTCCATCAAATTTCCAGGTTTTCCATTTTCATTGAGTCTTTGCTACTACAAACACAGAGTAATATCCACATAATAGTCAACCACATAATAATAATGATTGCCATTGGGAAGGTAAATCAAGTACTCTTTGGCACCCTTTTCTTCTAGGAGGACAAAGAACAGACAGTGAAGTTGAGAGACACCAAATTTAAAACTGATAAAAGAAATGCTTTTTATATAATGTCCAACAAATCTGCAGAGCGCATAACCAAAAAATATAAATTAGGCTGAGTACTTACGTGTTTTTAACATTTCTAATTGGATAAAATTGTAATAGGGACTGAGATGCAACAGTTGGTCCAATTAAACTGTCTCACTGACAAGCTATTTCATGTTAGTCTAATAATGTTTATTCCAGTCTTCTAAGGTGTTAAGCACCAGTTATTTTCAGAGACAGGCTGTGAGGACACATCATGTGTCATTGAGCAATTTCCAGGTTTATGGTTGGAGAGGGATTGTTCCTTTTTCTCTCTCTATGTCTACCTATACCCTATCTCTTATTTTGTCATCCTTTGTCCTTTCCGGGTTTTCCTTCTGTTCCCACTTTTTTTAAGGCTTAGCTCCTCTTTCTTCATGCCCCCTTTCTGAAATGGAAAGAAAACCTTCGTCTTTTTGTCCAATCTCAGAAAAGGGTATTTGTTTTGTAAGTAAGCCAGGATGGTCTGCTCCTTGAAGGGAGTACGAAATCACAGATGGGAAGTTCTACTCTTGTTGTACAAACCCCACTGTGTAGGATAAGAATTAGGAATTATTCATACAAAAATTATGTGGCTCAATTCTGGAACTGGAATCTAAACATAAACATTGAGTTTATTTGTCATGCAAAAAAGCTGGCAAAAGCAGAGCTATACGTTTCTTAACAATTGTCATTGAACAAATAGTTCACAATGTCATATACTTTTATTTTCTAATTAATTATTACTAATGATATTATAAAATAACCACAATTAATAGGGATTTTGAACCAAAAATAAATTAATTCCATTGTGTTTTGGCATAAATTAAATGTTCGAACAAGTGTATAAAATCTGTTTTTTCCCTAGTTTTGCTGCTTTTTGTAGCTTTTTTATTATGCTGGCAATGATTAAGAACAACGTTCAGCTGCTCATTTAATTTTAAGTTATTCATTAATGTACTAATATTTTTCAATTTAATAAGAAATATTTTGTTTAATTGCAATCATGAATAAAAGAACTTTGGCATTCATTTGTAACAAAAGTACTTAGAACAGCTTTCCTTATTGCTTTTTCTTTTTTTGAATGTGTGGAGCCTTATTTTGTAATTGCATGGACAGTACCTAGACATTAATTTATTTATTTTTCCTTAGGAATGTACACAATTTTTAAAACCAAACTAATATTTCTCAAAGATGACTAAACAAAACAGTTAAATGATGATACCATGCAAACAATTAAAATTCAATATCTATATCTTTACTTCATTAAATGAAAATGGTTATCCTGAAACCTAACTTACTTTTGCTTTTATATCACTTAAGCATTTTTAAAATCCCTGTCTTCATTTTCATTCATTGTGGGAAGTATTTCCAAGAGTCAATATGTCATTCTAAGCTTGTTTTTTCAATCTATGTCTTCATGGATTTTAAGACATTACTTTTCAAAATTTTTTTTCAATTTCTTTTTACTTTGTGGAAGTTGTATAATAACTTAGCAAAAGATAACAACTGAAATTTGATTCTGAAAGGACTTAAAAAATATTCGTCATAGTGAAGAAAGAGGAATGGCAGCTAGCCCTTTTTGGAGTAGAATTAATTCCATTTCCAATCTTTTTGTTTCCTTTCAGATATGCATATTATTATTCTGGAATAAGAGCTGGTGTTGGTTTTGCTGCACTACATTCAAGTTTCATTTTGGATGCTGGCTGCTGGCTGGCAAATAAAAAGAATCAGACAAGAATTTTTTTCATGCTGTAATGACACAGGAGATTAGATGGTGTGATGTAAATTATGTAGGCTAATTTAACACTAGACTTGTAGAGTAAGTATTAAATATTAGTTAATTGCCAACAGAGTACTAATTCTAATTATTGAAAATTAGTTGTAATACTTCCCTTAGAGCAATGTTATTTTATCTTATTAAACGCCTCTGTAACCTATGCTATTATTTATACAGAACCTGAGATGTGTATGGATCACCTAAATGGAACCTGAGTTACAGAGGTGTTGGGAGAATGCTGCTCCATGCCCTCTGTGGCTGCAAACTTGTAGCTGTGTTGAATTGCAAGTGTTAGAAACATGGTGGAGCACTGACAAAGTATACTGCATCCAAAGAGTTTATTTCTGTCTTTTCCACACTTTCTTATTTGTTTGGATATACTTTGGTTTTTTTCAGTGCCATCTCCAAGATTAATAAAGGAATAGGGGAAAAATGCCAATGTTCTTTCAAGCAGTGGTTACCTTTTCAATTGGATTTATAGTTGGTTTTACAAAACACTGGAAAATAACACTTGTGATTCTGGTACTCAGTCCTGTTTTAGGGTTCTAATCAGCAATCTGGGCAAAGGTAGCAAAAAGTGTGTTTTCAATAAATTGGTAAACTGTATCTTCTATAATCCCATTTGGTATCTGTAAGACTTAAAAATGCAATCTGGCTCTTAGTGAATTTAGACCTTGGCCACATGCAGAAAGGTGTGAATAGGTGCATGATGACACTGGTACAGCTGAAGAAGTGCAGTGCCTCCACCATGGACTCAGCTATACTGCTGCAAATTTTATCTAAGTACAAACATACCCTTGTATGAAAGGATAAATAAGCAGTACCTTTGCCCGCTTCATTGGACTCAATGACAACTACACCAAAATAACCGAGTACTGTCAGTAAAAACAAATAAATACAGAAATGAAGTAAAATGGCACAACTGCAGTCATCACAGGTAACTGACAGTAAGTTCTGGTATGAACCTGGAGTGAATCAGGTTTCCTACGACAAGGCCATTCTGTGGGCTCTGACCCCAAGACGAGGAGGACTTTACCCCCAGGGACAGCACAAAGACACGGGCAGACACAGCTGGGCAGCCGGCACCCCGTGAACTCTGCTCCAGATCGTGCCTTTGCCATTTGCTCAGCTCCCAATCACTTACTGAAAACAGCACGGCAGAAGTGGATGCAGACTACTCAGAGAGAGAAATAGACTTCATCTATAGAAATACAATTGCTTTTGGCTAGGATTTTCAAAGGGGCATCGGAATGTCAAGTACAACTGGCTACTGAGTTTCAGTGACACTGGCCAGCCTTGCCCTTTCAGCTAAGATGAAAATCCCAACTCTATTTAACATGTTGTCGTGGTTTCAGGTCAGCTCAGTCAGTAACAAAGCACCACGAAGCAGGTCACTCACCCCCCACCACCTCGCCTGGCCACGTTGGGATGAGGAGAAAACACAAAGGCAGGCTTGTGGGTCGAGACAAGGACTGGGAGGGATCACTCCCCACTTATGGTCACGGGCAAAAGACAGGCTCAACAACAAGGAAGAAACAAAATCAATTTAATTTACTACAAATCAAAACAGAAACAAAACACAAGGGTATTAGGAAGGGAAACCGAACATCAGAACAACCTCCCCCCACCCCTCCCACCTTCCCGGCTCAGTTCCACTACCGATGCTTTCTACCTCATCCCCCCCGGCGGCGCAGGGGAACAGGGGATGGGGGTTGAGTCAGCTCGCCACACATCGTCGCTGCCGCTCCTTTCCTCAGGGGGAAGATTCCTCACTCGT
>VYZV01010210.1:36679-48239 GCA_013401275.1 Pandion haliaetus
CTGCTCTCCCGTCTCACACTGCTTCAGCGCGGTTTTTACCATGGGGTTACGGCCACCTTCGGGAGCCTCCGCTCCACCATTCACCCCCCTGGGCTACAGGGCCATCAGCCTCCTCAGGCGCCTCCTCCTCCCCCTCCACTTCCATAACTCCAGTGTTGGCAGCGATGTTCCTCTCAGGTTTCCAACCCCCACACTACCGGTTCCCCTTCTTAAATATGTTTTCCCAGAGGCGTTACCACCGTCACTCCCCGCCTAGAGGCAGGTCCGACATTTTGGCGCACACATCCGACATTTTGGGGCAGCGAATTCTTTATCTTTATCCGACATTTTGGGGCGGCGAATTCTTCCAGCAACTTCTTAAAGGGGCTGCCTCTGCAGCCCCCCCTCCCCTGCCACCAAGGAAAACCGCGCCACACAAACCCATAACAGGACATTAACTTGATTTTCTTCTACATCTTGATGTGATTTTAACTTTTTAAGATGATCTCAGAGATAGTGAAGCTTTCAGACTACCAAGAAAATGCCTACCATTTCTTATAGGATGGTTTGAATAGCTGTCATTTCCAGTTCTTAAAATCATGTGACAATATTAAGATATCAGGTTTAGCTGAAAATTCATTGAGAATATTCCACACATTATACTTTTCTCTTTTATTTCCTAATTGTAAAACACTTAGTAAGCCATTATTCTAGCACTTCAAATGTTAAATGAAGATTTTTTAATTGAATTATATGTTTGGATTCACTTGTAGGGTCATTGGACATTAACGCCAACTTATGCCAGCACACACTGTCACAATGTGCTTGTAAAAAATATCTTTGTTGTGTCAAACTACATACTTATAAGATTTATTTTATTATTTGTGAGTAATGAAAAAGATGGAAAAACAACATGAGCAATAGATGTATGGTTTTTAAGTACAATTTTAGATAAATATTTTCAGCTAAGTGACCCAAGTAATTTAGAGTGAGTAAAAATGCTAAGTGATTAATTTTTAATATTTGTTAAATGCTCTAAAATAGAATTGTCATTGACTTGCTTAATGGTAGATAGTCTTTTTTTCACTGAAAACTGGATACATAACCTGGGAGGATATTGAAGGGGCAGTTAAAAAAAAAAATAATTTAGATATTTGTGTTTAGAAAGTAATAGTCCAACATGAAAAAAACAGAGTACCTTAATTGATATTTTCAAATTAAATATATTTTGCAGTATTTGATTTAAGTTACATTTTTTCTTTAGTTTACCTTTGAGGAACTGAAAAATGTTGTGAAATTCAACATTTCTCAGTTGACAATTTTGATCTTTACTAGAACACCATTTCAAGGAAAATTTTTCAGTTAAAATATTGTGTTCAACTCTACCATGAAGAGGGGAAATATCATATGTACCTGGCAATGCTAATGTGGAGCCATCGTTATGCTCTTTCCACGTCAGGAAAGGACACATTACACTTGTTATTGCTCATCGTTTCTCAATAGTTCAAAATGCAGATCTTCTAGCTGCATTTGAAAACAGTGTCACCACAGAACAAGGGACTCAAAATGAATGAATAGAACAGAAGGGAATTTACTACAACCTTGTTAAAATGCAGGTAGCTTTTTCGCAAACTTTTTTTCATTGCTTTTATCATATTGTGTGCTATTGAGTCAACCAAATTGAATTGCTCCCAAACGTACCTCCAGCTTTGCAGCATTTTCTCAGCAGAAAAACTCTAGGGGGAAAAAAACTTGCCTGAACAGTGTTAAACTTCATATTAAGTAAAACGTGCAAGTTTAATTCAAAGTTGTGAATTACAGGAATTCTAAGCAAAAATAGTTTCTTTAAAAGTATTACATTACAAATAAAGTATGTGAGAAGGTAAAAATTAAGATTGTGGTAAAAATGAAGTTCTAGAGCTGATCAATTCTCAGACTACTTTTCCAAATCATAAAATTCTAAAAAAACTCAGGTTGGAGGGGGCCTCGGTGGCTCATCTAGTCCAACCCACACTGAACGCAGGGCAGACTCTGAGGTCAGACCGGGGTTGCTCAGGGCCATGTCCTGTCGAATTTGGGATACCTTCAAGGATGGAGACTCCACACCCTCCTCAAGTCACCTCCCTCAGTGCCTCCCACCTTCATTATGAAAACTCAAACTCTTTTACGCAAGTACTTTTGCAAATCACCAGCATCTTAGTGACTCAGACTCCTGAAGTTTTGTCATGCAGACGTGGTCTACTGTTGTGGTTTAACCCTAGCCAGCAACTAAACACCACGTAGCCGCTCACTCACTCCTCCCCCCCCCCCCCCAGTGGGATGGGGGAGAGAATCGGAAGGAAAAAGTAAAACTCGTGGGTTGAGATAAAACAGTTTAATAGAACTGAAAAGAAGAAACTAATGATGATAATAAGAACAATAATAAAATGATAATAATAAAAGGATTACAATATACAAAACAAGTGATGCACAATGCAATTGCTCACCACCTGCCGACCGACGCCTAGTTAGTTCCCGAGCAGCAATTCCCCCCAGCCCCACCCCTCCCAGTTTATATACTGGACATGACATCGCATGGTGTGGAATACCCATTTGGCCACTTTGGGTCAGCTGTCCTGGCTGTGTCCCCTCCCAACTTCTTGTGCCCCTCCAGCCTTCTTGCTGGCTGGGCATGAGAAGCTGGAAAATCCTTGACCAGTGTGTTATCAACATTCTTCTCTCATACTGAACCCAAAACATAACAACGCTATACTAGCTACTAGGAAGACAATTAACTCTATACCAGCCAAAACCAGGACATCTATCTTGAATACTTTTATCTCTCAAGCTGTCTCCTGAACTTCTGAAACAGTTTCTCTCAGGCCTTAACTTTGAAGTGGCTGGAAGTCTTGCTCCTATGCTTCATGGCTCCCTCCTCATGTTGAAGGTCCCTCTTCTTGACTTTCTGATTCTCTTTTACTTCAAGGCTCTTTCATATAATTTTTGCATTTTAAAGAGGCTTTCCAGTGGGTTTCTTCAGTCAACTTAGTTAACTCTCCTCTTTGTTTTCAGAAGAGTTTAACTTGACAAAAAAATGAGAAAAAAAAAAATCTCTGTGGCTAAAATTCCACCCACCCACCCACCCACCCCCTGCCCCTTGTAAGTNAGTATAGAGAGGAAGTTATGAAACTTCAATACTTGCTTGCGCATTGTAACATTGTTCAGTTCTTAACAATCTTCCATTTACTTCACAGAAATTGTTGTTTCTATTTAGAATTGATCATTTGAAAATACAGGATAATATGTCCATAAACAATTTTTAGCATAATACTGTTTCATTTCAGGCCTCAGGAACTGAGGGTCAGTTACAGGGAGAAGGTAATGCACCAGCTGTCTCAGAGGAGGCACAGAAATGATCAATACTGACCAGACAGAAAAGATGATCCACTCAGAAAAGCATAAAAAGGTTCAGAATACAGAATTATGAACCTGATGTAAAAGCTGTTCAGCTTTTGAGTATTCTTACCTGCATGTGTTTTCCATAACTAGTGGGATAAGAAAGAAACGTGATCCCACTCGTGAGAGTAACTTTTTAACAAAATATGTGAAGGCAGCCTATGTGTCTGGTTAAAGACTCATAAACTGACAAAATCACACAAGAGTTCTATGGAAACAGTCTTTTCCCTTGAAGCTAAAATTAATTTTTTGATGTGATACTTGAAATAGTTTATTTGAGTAATATTATGAAAAAAAATTACTTGAGTATGGGAATAGCCTAAGTAGCAAGTTAATTCGTTTAATTTTAGAACAAAAACAAAACCAGGTAGTTAGTCATACCACTCAAATAACACACCCTGAATAGGAAATAATTACTATTTTTGTCTAAATGTTTTGCTCTCTATTGTCTAAAATGTCTGTGTTAGCAAATAAATTACTGAAAATAAAGATATAATTATTGAGCTGGCTAATGAACTAAAACTTCAAAAGATCATATTCAGCAGCGTGTAAGGAGCAATTCTTTTAACATTCAATACCATCAAATGCAAAAAGTGGTTTAAATTTGCAATTTCTGTTTCTGGATAGTCCCACGAAGGGTAAGTGGGATTTGTGACTAATCCTTTCAGGGAAAGGCTCAGATTGTTATTGTTGGAAGAAATGAGAGCTTATATAGCATTCATTGGTCTTTTCCTTCTTCTTTTATGTTATCACTATTGGGTACTGAGTAACAGTAAGAATTTCTGCGGTTAATTAATACGGTTTTTAAAGATCAGTTAGTTTGGATTTTCCCAACATGGAATATGGGATAAGGAGCGTATTACAAAGAATATACATGTCCCTCGTTTCCCTCCATTAATGTTTTATGTTTATGCAGAAGGAATCCTTTTATTTCAGGAAAAAGCATACCTCCAGTTTCATTTTTTAAAATTATGGAGTTGAATAAAACTGAATGGCCATACTTTGTTGTTGGCCTTGCAACCCATATTTTCAGTCATCATTTCAGGCATTATAGGGATGAGATAAAACAAAGAAGTAAAAATGTTAATTGTATGCTTTATCTTTTGTCATTATTCCCTAACTACCTTTATGATAAACCAATAAAATGATACATTTTTTTTTCAATTTGCACTGCAAAGGTGAGGAATGATCAAAGGTCCTTGCTATGGAGAATGCAAAATGTCAGCTCAATATCTCACAGGGCAGTGAGGCAAATTGCACATCCTCAAGAAGATCAGCTCACCAACGCTGTGTGAGGAGATGGTCTCCTGTGATGTCTCCAAATATGCTTCACCCTAACCCCTTTAGAGAAGGCAGTATGTTCAGCAGGAGCAGTGCAGGCCTGAAAGGTGATCCTTGCGCTGTCTTGTCCACATGCGCTCAGCCATAGCCTTGCAGAAGATACCATGTGACACAAAGCAGTGCAAATGCAACAAGTTGAAAGGGATGTGAGATAACGCTTCTGAATAGACTTTTCATTATAGAGAGAATTTCTGTAAACCTGAATTTATGGTGTTAGAAAATGAAGTTACATTCTCAAGCTAGCAGTACTTTATACTAACATTTTCTGTCAGAACACATTATTTTGTTGGAAAGGTATTAATATTGATTCAGTGCAGGTTATTATTATAGTTTTGACAGTGCAGGAGAGAGACAAACTGAGTGTGAGAGTACAAGTATACGTGTTTATGTGCGCTTATGTACCCATATGCCATATGGCACTCATATGCCATACTGAGAAAGAATATATGGCCATGTTACTTGCATGAGTAGTAGAAGACAAAAATTATCTTATCTGTCTGCTACAGGAATCTGAATCAGTTTAGATCAAATACAGCCCTGAAGTGAATCTCAGATTCATGTTTTCACTGGTTTGGTATGAGGCTCTCAGTCTTTTTCTCTCATATTTTTCACAGTTTCGCCATAAAACAAGAAAAAGGAAAAAATGAAAGCACAGCAACATCTGCATTTATTGGAGCAGTTTTTTCAGCCAGTCAAGCTGTAGTATATAACATGAAAGATACTGAAATAGCCTATCTTAATTTTTTTGTACTCATACATGAGATGTCAGAATCATAGAATCATTTAGGTTGGAAAAGACCTTTAAGATCATCAAGTCCAACCATCAACCATGGCCACTAAACGATGTCCTGAAGTGCCTTGTCTACTTGCTTTTTGAATACCTCCAGGGATGATGACTCAACCACTTCCTTGGGCAGCCTGTTCCAATGCCTAATGTTACCTTCCAAAGAACTGTTTGCGAAAAGAGCATTATTTTGCCCTTATACTTCAGCTTTTAATGTAAAGAGTAACAGGAAACATCCCTGAGGGAAGGGGAGCATGCTGTGCAGTTGCAATCTTCCAGCAGTTGTTCCCAAATGATTCCAACATGGAGAATAATATGACAAAGGGCAGAAGGGAGAAATAGAATATTAGGAAAAAAATAGAATTAAGGTCCTTCCTTTCTAAAACATTAATTTGCTCTAAAAAGTTTTACAAATATTTTCAGGTGTGGTAGGATTTATAACAAATCTATATTAGAAAATGTAAATAACTGCATTGTAAATTTTATTGCTATGGACCAAGGTATAAAACAAGGTAAACTGGAGTCACTCTGAACAAACAATAGATAAATTTTCACTAATGCAAATTAAATTTCATTTTAAAAATTAAAACCACAGCATCCAAAATATGCAAACACGATGCAACAGCAAAAATATACAACATCCTCAAAGATCAATTTAAAAGACTTAGAGACCTTGAAGACCTCAAACCTTATAAAACATATTTGTGTTATCCAAAATGAAGAGCATTATCTTTATTGCTCTACGACTTGGTGAAACCAAAACTATATGATCTCCTTGCTTCATGAACTATGATTTTTTTTACCGTATATAAAAGTATGATGATGGCTTGAGGATGCTACAACTTTAATATTCATTTATCCATGGTTGAGATAAATAAGTGCATGGAAGCTTTAAATGGAAAATTATTTCCAGCACAAAGCAAATTCTCCATACAACATATATCGGGTGGGGGAGTGTTGTTGACATACAGAAAACAAACAACAGAAATCTGTTTACTGCTGAGTCTTAGCCTAAATAACTAATGGGTCTGTACAATATAACACAGCATAGTAAGCATAATTTCCATATTTCTCTCTCACTAACTAGTCATTGTTTAACATGCAATAATCTTCAGCCAGTGACTCCAGAAATGCTATTCTAAAGTCTTAAGACATGCCTCAGTGTTTTGCATGTGTAAATTGCAATAATTATTTACTGGTATAGGTTGTTCACTGACACGTGTTGCTGATTTTATCTTGCCAAAATACCAATGAAGCTTTTATTCACAAGACATGTAAAATTACTTCAGATCTATAACTTCAAAGAAAAAAAAATCTTAGTTCAACAAGAAATGGACTTATCATTTTAAGTGTATGTAATGCATATAGCATGTATGTAACAATAATGGGAAACTATTGCACTGTAACTTAAGTAAATTAATTTTCAAAATTTTCTGTTATAGATGTTTGTAGAAAAAGAAGGGGCTTCCATCAGGGAGACAAATAGTATATATGCACAGCTGTTCTAGGTTTTGGACTAATTTATTTTGCCACTTTTTTTCTTCAGGTAAGTTTTTGTTACTGCAGTTGTTCATGGTATTTGAGGCACTCTATCTCAACTGTGCTGAGTTCTCAGCACCTTAGTGTTAAGCAATACACAAGAAAAATGATGACGAACTTTCACTATCAGATAGGTTCAAAATATAGTAAAAGGTTTCAAATGTTCTCTGTGCTATAAGCCAACCTCCATTTCCTCAGCAAAGTAAAGTTTGGGTGTAAGGCTCACACTACAGCACAGCCTGTGCAGGAAAACCCAATACTGACAGTTCTGATAGTACTGATGGTAACGTTGGCAGCACAGGTTTAGATAAGGTTTTGAATCTTCTGTCTTGAGTAAATGGTTGCCTCAACATCTGCTCTGAGCTCTGTGCAACACTCCTGTCAGCATGTGATCTGGTTGCACTGAAACTGCTCTGCATGTATGTGAACTCAACCCCTTGGATTGCTAAGAAAACATACCAAAAGTAACTGAGAAAGATTACATCATATGCTTAATTTAAGATTACTCACAGCTCCATACCATGAAAGTTAAATAATATTTCAAATCACCTCTTCAGTCTATGGTATGCATCCTTCTGTTTGTACAGGGTCAAATAGTTCTGACGACATTTTCTGAAACAGAGTCTAAATTCCCACGTACACATAATTATTCACATGGTCATGTGTATTTGCCAATGTGTAGAATTACATATATTGTGGGAAAACTGCCAAGTTCTTATATAAATCAGTTCACGTGTTATGTGACTTGATGTGCATCTCTTTTACATGCACAAATCCCTTTAGTTATTGCTCAGCAACTTGTGTTGGCCTTGCCCAACCAAGTCTGCAGACTTCTGCCTGATGCCCCTGAGGCAACAGGGTGCCTTTTCTGAAATGACCTCCAGCCCTTGCCTCTCTTCAGGCAGAACCAGCCTCAAAATTCCTACTTTTGTGATGCCCTTGGAAAAGAAAAGAAATTGGTGGTATAGCTCTTATGGATATTTCTCCACCCAAATGTGTCTCCCTGTCTCCGTCATCTCCTTCCTGTGTAGTCTGACCCTGCATGGCCCTGGCCCAAGAGTGACAGATTCACCAGTACATCTTTGTGCACACTGAGTTGTGTTGTAGTTGGTGAGTATCTGTGCAGGTTCAGAGGCTTTCTCTAGAAAATAATGAGTAGCACTACAGTTTTTTGATTGTAAGCTCTTAGAGAGAGAGAGGGAAATCCCTGGTATTTGTACAGGGGAGTATAGGTTCTTACTTGTGATAGGACCAAGCCTGTTACTTTGAAGTGAGCAGTTTCTGTTTGAGATCAGGTGTGATAAAAATATTCCTGCAATTAAAAGAGTCCTGAAGACTATTACATGGTATACACTTGTTTCTCAAAAAACAATGTCTCATTCTTTGCTCTACCCTTATAGGTGCTAAATTTAGCTTTTAAAAATTTCGATTACCTCAGTTACAGCTAGAATATTTTTTAGTTAGTAATATTCTTTTTAATATAATATGCAGATAGTCAACTATTTATCTGAAGAAGACGAAAACTGTGATTAGGTAATAACAAAGCTGCTTTTTTTTTTTCTCAAACTGGGTTTCACATTCGGCAAAGCTGGAGAAAGCCTTACAATGAGGCTTTGATCCATAGTATTTAGAGCAATTCTGAGACAGGTAAAAGCATTATATATTTACCTTTCTGGAGCTTTAGAAATGCTTGTTTGTTTACATGCCATAAATTGTCTTTGTCTTTAGTTAAGTAGCCATGTTGCTATCATATCTGTAAAGATACCACACCGATTTCTTTAGCTCAATTTAGAAACTGACTGGACTAAATCTTCATAACAGGTCCAGGCAGATATTTTAAATGGTTTTAAAACCTTTTTATTGGTATAACCATAGGTCAAGTGTAAGAAAGCTCAAAGGTAATGGTAGTGTTTATTTAGCTTATTTAATAAAATCAAAGCACCTTTGGACTGAGGGCCAGAGAATGTAGGCTGTACTCTAAGAGACTAAATCTGAAATTCAGAATAGCCTTCATGGTCAGCTAAATCCATGTATAAGCTAGGATCCACAAATGATTACTAGTGAAGGTTATAGACCTGGATATCTGACCAGCTGCACTCACTAAACTGGTGGCTGCTTCTGCCTAGCAAGGACAGAGCCAAAGAGGGCCACAGTAGGGGTCAAGGGTAGGAACAGGGCTCTGCTGTCAGTAGAAGTACATTCGGCAGCAGAGGGAAAACTTTATAAGATAATCAGCCTGAAATCCAAGCACAGCAGCCTCTAGTTGCTAAGCAGTGAGGAGGGTGGCAAGGATCCTAGCTGCCTGCATAACCAGCCTTATCACCATCATTTGATGACTGGCATTAGCTGCTCCCTGGTGCTCAGCATCCCTACTCTGCTGCAGTGTGGGTAACGTACCAGTGCAAACTGGTAAGCCCTGCCTGGGAGCACAGTCTGCACTGGTACCTGCCCTGAATGCTTGCCAGCATTTCCAGTTCATATTTCAGCACAGCTAGAGCTAACTCAGGTATTTTTACCCCTCTTTTGCTGCCACTCCTACCCTTACTGGTTGATTTCCTACCAAGCTTTTTTTAATTCATCAAGTATTTCAAGGTAACATTGGTATTCAGTATCTTATTATCAATCCACTGCATAAATTCAATCCTTCCCTGGATTTCTATTAAATTTTACTCCCAGCTGTAGGCATGCATGTGACCCCTGAGGTAGTGGAAAGCAGAGCAATGTGAGACTAGACACATCACTCCCTTGCCTTTCACTCACCACAGACAGTGGTCTATCCCAACCACGCTAGTCTGATGTATCAGCAAGTCTGGGACCAAAAAGGAGATTTCCAAACAGGCACAACTCCACCACTTCTTCAGCCCATGCAGCTGCGTGAAGTTTTCCTGGTCTCCACAGAGGGTTGTTCCCTCCTTGAGAAGTTCCCAGAGCCAACCTGAGCTGCATCAGCTTCCCTTTTGTTAACCCTGGGCACTGGGGGCCCAGATGTCCCCTTCTTTCTGGTTTATGTGGGAAGGGATTATAGGACACTTCCTTGGAAATTAAGTCCCGTGAGACTTTTTTTGACTAGCCCAGGAGCAAAGTGAGGTTTCTAAGACCATGCTGAATCCTAACAGATCCCTGGAGGAAGGGCTTGAAAGACCCTAAAGGTAACAGAGAGTTTTTTCATGGTCTGAGTCAAGTATATGTCATTATATTCACTTTTCTCACTCTGTTGTGAAAATAGCATCCACCTGGCATCACGTTCAAGTATCAAGCACTACAGCAGTGGGACCTGGGAGGGTTTTGTGTATTAGCACCAACACATGTGGTGCATTCTCCATATCATGTAGTGCCAAAGCAACCATCTGGCTAGGTGAGCCTACAGCCAGACTGAAACTGTTTTACTTACTTTTCTTCTTACTGTATTTAAGAATACAGTACTTGACTGCACTTAAAAATAATCCCTCACCCTCAATAAAACCCCAAGAATTCAAAATGTAGCATGTTTGTTGATGTCTAAAGGTTATACATTTATCTAAAGGTAGGAAATATAAAAGCTCTTACAGTAACCTTATGAACAGTTATTAAACAAAAATACCATATTGTTGCTAAGAACTATGTATGCATAATGTAATACAAATACTTAGATTGTTTCATGATAATAAAGTTTTGGGTTTGATATTTGGCAAATCTGGAGGAAAGATAGAGTGAATATTTTATTTTTGTCTCCTAGGTTTAAATAAGACAAATGTTTTGCATTTAATTCAGAGATTTTAGTTTTCAAATAAGTGCTTTAGAGTCACTGATCCCTCTGACCAATTAATCTGAATTGCTAATGAGATACAAAAGATCGACAAGATTTTTTTCCCTGAAAATAGTGTCTTCTAGATGAGGAAGAAGTAGTGTTGAGTAATCTCTGAGTAGTGCATATCATTTTACATATGTCTTCTCAGACACCACAGCAATTTTGCAGCAACACTCAGATTTTCAAAATACTTCACAGCAGGCACACAGATTTCACAGTACTTGTAGCTGACAGAGAATTAAGATGTATTTTTAGCTTTATATCAGGAGAAAGTATATTGTTTAGTTAGTAGTCTTTGCAGATGCATGTTATACATCCAAGTAATTGTCCCTAAATGGCAGATTCCTTTGTATTGCTGTTTAGTGATCATCAAAAACACGTTAAATTCTCAAGCAAAAATTTCTTGTAAAGCTACATTTATTATGAAATAATGTGGTGGTGTTTGTTCTATTGCAAAAAGGATATACGGATTGTTAACACAACTCAGGTTTGACGTTTGTGTTCCTGTATCTTTATTAAACTTTTAGGTCTATTGTATTTATGGTTACATGTAAAGAACACCATATCGTGTTGTCATATGTGTGTCATCCTTTTGTAATCCAAAGTGATTAAGTTCTCTTATGTAGCCTAATTTGATGATGTGCAGACTAAAGTTTTTAAGATTATATGATAATAATATTTATAATATAATATAA
>VYZV01010210.1:62967-76712 GCA_013401275.1 Pandion haliaetus
GTCTCGACCCACGAGCCTGCCTTGGTATTTTCTCCTCATCCCACCGTGGCCAGGGGCGGGGGTGGGGGGTGAGTGAGCGGCTTCGTGGTGCTTTGTTACCGGCTGGGCTGAAACCGAAACCACGACAACAGCGAAGCAATGTGTATACAAAAACAAGGAGAGGGTTTGAGGTCAGAGGCACTGGAGATGGAACGGGCTGGTCTTTTGTAGGTAGGGAGAAGCAGTGTCCAGCCCAGGGACAGCAGCAAGCTGTTATGTAGAGCACTAGTGAAAAAGGGATGACAGCTTGTTCATCTGTTCAGGTTTCAGGGGTTGTGTTTTTATAGGTTGATTGTAACTACATGTTCTAACTTTGCATTCTCTCTCAACTCCAGTGAGCAAGGAGGATTATGGCAGCAAGATGTACGCTAGCAAGACACCAAAAAAGTTTTCAGAAAAGCAGTCTCTGGAAAGAAAGCAAGTAGTTATTGCTTACACACAAAGATGCCAGCAGTCTCAGGCAGAAGGAAGGTAGTGAGCAACGTGTTCTCCAACACAGATGGGCCCAAAGCACTATTCCAGGTATGATGGTTTCTAAATAAACGTACATGCAAGCCAGAGCAGGGAAAAAAGGAAGCCTGTTGGGATTGGCAACTGGCTCAGTCCTACCAGTGCAGAAACCTGGCTCCTATTCTTGTCTTGCCAATGTACTAACAGCTGCAGCCAATTTCTGCAAGCCCCTGCTTTAGTCTCAGTGGCTTCAGCGCAAATGGTGCCTGTCCTATGACAACAGGACTGCACAGCTTAACCATCCTCATCTGAAATCAAAGCCCCTACTGCATTATGCTCCTTCTGCACTGATTACGTTTTCCCAAATCCAGACAAAAAAAAAAAAACCAAAAAACCCACCCCAAACTGTTTAACACTTTATGCATAACACAGAGCATAAACTTTGTAGAACAACTATGAATCAAAAATGCTTTACTCCTTACAACAAGGAAATTAACACCGTGCTCATGAATTCATGCATCCATGGCACATAGCAAGTAGCTCTTAACAACTCACAGAACTTAATTTTATTCTTTCTGGCTACACTTCTGTCTTCAGTTCCTCTAGGCAAGGCACAGACTGTCCCAACTGAACAGGAAATTCTGTTTACGCTGGTGATTGAATGATGTTTTCTCAATAATAAACTTGCTGAAGTAGTTTTCCTTTTTCCATATTTCTGCCAAGATTTCTACGCTCCCAGAAATCCCAAGAGAGGGCTTGGTGTGTGGAAAATAAATGTAAATAAATACAAAATAACACGCTTCATCAGATTTCAGGCTATTTTAAAAGAGTGTTCAAAGCAAAGTGTCCGTTTCACTGTTGCAACCAGGTTTACTAACCCAGAGGGGTGAAAGGTTGTAACTGTCAGGTAGAACTTAGAATAAAAACCATCAGGCATAGCTTGATCCAAAATCCTAATCTATCTCACAGAAATCACAGCATCATAAAGACACATGCTTTACTAACCGAGAGATTTCAGAAAGTCATGTGCCTTCGAGAAAGAGAATTGGTTATTATAAGCACTCCAGAACAGGAATGAATTCTTACTCTTTATGAGTTTCAGAAGACATCAACCATTAAATAATGAATGGTTCTCAGATTTAATTGAGACAGGACATACAAGTAGTCCAATAAAGGCAGGGAAAACAAAGGCTGAAATAATGAGACTGTTTTCTGAGGCAACAAGACACAGTATAACACACTCTGGCCTGTTACTCAGGGAAGTGTCAGGCCTTGAGGAAGGACGTAATAAGGGAAATTCTGTTCTTGCTACTGTGGAAAAAAATATGCAACAGAGCTTCCAGAGGGCAAAGAGACTGGTTCAGTGTTAGCTGAAGATGCAGTTGTTTCTGTAAAACAAATAATAATCTCTGATCTCTCAAAACTCCAAAAACTAGAGAAAAGAGAAAACAGTAAGTACTTCAGAATCTCTATTTCAAGTTCATCTGTCCCCAAGATCATCTCTCTTTCACAAAGTTTAGTTGCTACACATGAAACAGTCCACCCATAAATCAACAAACAAAGCTGATTTTTAGAAGAATTTTATTTCTGTGACAGGAAAATACAAAGCTGCTCAAATCAGAGGAATCAAGTCTTAAAATCCTGAGAAACATACCAAACTGCATTCAGTGCTTACTTCTATTGTGTATTATTAGTGTAAAGCAGCAGATAATCACAGCTCACTAGAAGATGAAAACTCCAAGGAATTCAGAACTCATATGCTGCTTTCTGTCTTTATTATTGAGAGCTCCTTTTTCAAAATACTTCAGACTGTAGTGCTCTCATACTACAAATGTAGTGGGAACATCCCCATTCACGGATACATTTATTTGGTATAATCCCGATAGCAAAAATGAAAGATAACTTATGAAATAACATATAGCCTGATGGAGGCAGCCCTTCTATTTCAGGAACCACTATGAAAAGGCAGCATAATCACCTAAGAGAATAGTGTGGTTACTCTTAAGTACACAGTTAAGTGCTCCACTGGCATAAACAGTATCGGCAAACTACAAAGCATTCTATGTGTTACTACTAAGATCATAAATACAAATCTCCCATAAATTCTCCATTTCCAACATCCCATCTCTCAAATATGTTTGCATTGTTGAGGCATATTTTAATATTGCATAGTTCTACATAAAAAAGGTACTACTGCTTGCATTGTTGTTGCAAATGGCTACATTACTCTTAAAAGGCTACTGTTACCACAGTAAATCCCATAAAAAATAGGTAGACTTCACATATATCATTAAATTTCTTAACTTGAATGTAACAGTACTCTTGAGTAGTATTTCATTTATAAGTACTACATATAACTCGTGAGCTTGAAAAGACTTTTACATCATTATCAACCTTACAGCTGAGCTGCAACTGTTAACTGTAGCATGTCCTGAAAACACTGGAACACAGTTCTAGCCAGCACTTCCGCATCAGTCTCTGGACATGATTTCCAAGAAGAACAGTTGGTAACGATCCTATCAATATAGAAAACAATGAAGTTACCACTGTTAATTGTCATGGTCTAGCATAAGTGTCACACAAATTGCCCTGAAATGTGAAATTATTGACATAAATTCTGAAGCAAAAATTGTCACATAAACATACTGTCTCAACATTCAAAGGGACTCAGATCCCTAGTGCCTTCAGTAAGCAATAATGTTGACAGATCTTGAAACCAGATACTTTGATTTAAATACCCATTTCTACATATGCAGTCACATAACTTTTCCACTTATATTTGAAAATACTGTGAATTATATTTCTTCTCTGCAACTAGATTAAGGTATAAAGTACTTTTTTTCTTTTTACCTAATAAAAGGTAAATCTTTATCTAGTTCTATTTATCTTAAAAGAGCCATAGATCAAAGTATAAATTGTTTGTATTCTTAAACTGAATCAAATCTGCACACAATCCATATTTAGTTTTAGGAAGAAGTCACTCGAATTCCACCTAAATCACAAAATTGCAACTTAATCTCAACACATTATAATCAAAGTAGTTTATTAGATTTGATAAGGAAACAATAATTTTTGTCCATAGGACCAATAAGCTGAAGTTGGATCTTTTCAAATCCTACCATTTTATGAGAAGTGAAGCCAAGTGCTTTAGTTTCTGCTTCTTACCCAAAGACATGCATCTGTCACTGCCAAGAATGATGGACAGTGTGCTCACCTGTCTGGTCTATCTCATCCAATTGATACTTTTTACAAAAAAACACCTTTGCGTGTTACATTTAACCATCTCTAAAATGAAAGCTTATTTTAAAGTAAGTTAACTTCTTTTGTTCCTCCCTTCTTTCACCTTCCCCACTCTTCCCTTTCTGCTTATAGTCAGGATCTTGGTGCTCACTTCACCTCTACAATTTGTCCTTCCTCCCACACATGCTTTCCCAAAATGTTAATGCCTCCATTCTCTTGTACCTCACTTCTCAACTTTTTCTGACATGTTCAGCCATATTTCTTCTGTCTTTTCCTTTCCTCATTCTAGTTGTCAGCCGCCTTTCCCTTTGTGATAGAGACAGAACCATGCCCACACTGAAATTATATCCTTACCTGTCATCTCTGATTGCATAAAAAAAGCCATAGCCATGATCTACCATAGGGAGTGCAAATCCACAAAACCTAGTGTAGCCAGTCAGACTAGTTGAAAGAATGAAATTCCCACCTCCTCCACTGTAAAACAACGCAAAACAAAACCAGCACTTTAAAAGATGATTTAAAACAAGGTGAGTTTTACAAAAAAGATCTCTCTGTCCTGGAGATCAAGAAATCAGCACACGTAAGGCCAATGTAACAAAGTCCTCAGTATCAAGGGATACAACCTCCCCACAGGACAAGAATACCAATTACCTAGCTGTGAAGGCACGATCCACATAAAGTTCTGGCACTGGCAGTCCTTGCTCCTGTGCTATGAGTAGGAGACCCAGAAGATGACGATCAAAGCCTGTCAAATAAATGCAAATACTGCATCATTAATAGCAGCATTTCCTGTTTTTAAGCTTCTTCTGGTCTGGATAGCTGGAAGCTCAAATAGCAGCTGAAGGACAGATAAATGAGAGAGTACTATAAAACAAGATTCATACTGTAGCATACAAAACTATTTCCCAAATATTTGATCTAAGAGGCCTTCATCACTTTCAGCTTGCAACACTGAGCCCAAACACAAATGAACTAGGTAATATAAACCCAGCACAGTTCCTGTGGAAAACAAAAACCAAGAAAACTTCCATTTCAGCCAAGGAGGAGTTCCACACAGTGAAACTGGCCCACTGGCAGTTACACGGACAAGGTGAAAAGGCTTTCAGGGCCACAACTGCCTAGATAACAAATCAAGTAGGATGGAGAGAGTATGAAGGTTCATCAGGTGATTGTTTCCCAGCTACTCTTTCTCATTCATAGAATAGCTTACCACGCTACACGTGGGTTAGAATTTCACCCAAATGTCTCCTCTGCCTTAAAAGACTGTATTTCCCACTTTCCAGCTGTGAGAGACTGAAAGAGTTAACATCTCAAACATTGTGGTGGGGCAAGTTCTGCTTAATGACAGATTCTGTGTAACAACGAACCCTGCATAGCAAGGAACCACAGGTGAAAAGCAGCTGATCAGCACAGGTCAGCAACGGGATGGGGAAGGCATGCCAGGGGGTGCACAGCTCCATGTTCTGATGTGCTGAGCAGGGCAGCTCACCGTGCATGGCCAAAGATCAAACAATGGTCACGCCTGCAGGGAAGGGGAAGTTACTCCCCAAATGACCCCCAAGCCCACCGACCCATTTCCCAAAGGTTCTAAAAGCACAAACTGCTCATGACACCTAATTAGCCTAATGAGTTTAAGTGCCCACCCAAAGGAGGGGCAAGGAGATTATAAAAGGGCATGAATTGAAGCCGCACACGCCCACTGGAACTGGACTTTTAGACTAACTGGACCAATGCTGGACCCAGGACCGGTGAAATCTTTCTCTTTTCTCTTCCTTTTTCTCTCTGTCTTGCTCTCTCTTTCTCTTTCCTTTTTCATAATCCCTACACCTCATCCCTTTAGACACAAAACTGTTGACCAAGTCTGGGACCAGGAGTGGATCCAGCTGCCCCTAGGCTCTTCTCTGAGAAAGCGTCTAGAAAGCAAGGGGGTCTGCTCTGAACCTCGTGACTCAACGGGAGGGCTCTCCTTATTTTCTTCCCTGAAATTAGGTATATGGTTACCACGGGTTACAAGGTTTACTGATGTAGTTCTATGCCGATTCCTGTTGAGAGAAACCCCTCCACCTACCGTTAACACCTTCCGAGTTCAGTTTGCTTCTGTCCTGAATAAAATGTTTAACTGATCGTTTGGTGTCCTTTCACCTTAATTTAGCCCGAGGGAATTCTGAACTCAACACCACCCCTCCCTGGTCCGTTCAGCCCAGGTTGTGACACCAGCCAAGCATATATTTGATCAGAAGGTATTCTGAAATAATGTTTAGCTGGGCAGGAAAAGTGAATTAATATTCAAAGTGAACGTGTCTTTGGGGAACAAGGAAGGGTGCAAGGACTAGGTTTTAGTTCCTCTCTCCAAAATTAAAGTAGAAAATGTTAAGGGGTAGTTTTTACTCAGGTTGAAAACAAACAGACAGAGAAAATGTATTAGCATACAGAAATACTCCCTTTTCACCCACAAGAAAAACCAAAAAACTCCTTTTGATCCCAGAGTACCTTTTCCATTCTCACATTCTTTCCTCATTTTATTGTGCTTTGCAAATGCCTTCTGCATCAGCTGTAGTCGTCGGTAAGCCTGTGTAAAGTAGGGGAGACAAGATTAAAAAAACAAAAAAAAAAAAGAAAAAAGAAAACAATGCAGATGAGTAACATATTAGGAATCACAGATCAGCAAGTTTCTCCCTTTCACAGTTTCTAGCGATTTTAAATAGAAGAAAATGGAGGAACTTGAAAGGTACATTAGAACCTCTCTCAAACTCTTTCTCCCAAATCCAAATTCTTTCTTCAGGAGAACTTGCTCATTTGTTTCCTGTATCTCTGTTCTGTTGCTTGGATCACTCTTGCACTGAAAAATATTCTAAACCTCATGCTCTTTCTCAAGCAAGTTGAAACAATGGAAAGTAGCCACAGTGAACTAAAGTAATCAAACCCAAAAACTTCCTACAATACCACATAGAAGCACACTAGCTTTTAGCAGGTGTAGTTGCATTTACATGATCACCATGCCCTAACTGGTCAGGCAGTTGGATTTGATGATCATTGCAGGTCCCTTCCAACTGAAATATTCTATTCATAGAATCATAGAATGGTTTGGGTTGGAAGGGACCTTAAAGATCACCTAGTTCCAACCCCTCTGCCATGGGCAGGGACACCTTCCACTAGAGCAGGTTGCTCAAAGCCCCATCCAACATGGCCTTGAACACTTCCAGGGAGGGCGTATCCACAACTTCTCTGGGCAACCTGTTCCAGCATCTCACCACCCTCACAGTAAAGAATTTCTTCCTACTATCTAATCTAAATCTACCCTCTTTCAGTTTAAAGCCGTTACCCCTTGTCCTATCACTACATGCCCTTGTAAAATGTCCCTCTCCAGCTTTTTTGTAGGCCCCCTTTAAGTACTGGAAGGGTGCTATAAGGTCTCCCTGGAGCCTTCTCTTCTCCAGGCTGAACAACCCCAACTGCCTCAGCCTGTCTTCACAGGAGAGGTGCTCCAGCCCCCAGTCATCATTGTGGCCATCCTCTGGACCTCTATTCTATCATTTTTCATTACAAAATATAAAATTAAAAAAATATATATATAAAAAATAAAAAAAATAAAAAAACAAAATCTAAACTAAAAAAACCCCAAAATCTAAACTAAAAAAAAAAAACAAAATCTAAACTAAAAAAAACCCCAAAATCTAAACTAAAAAACCCACAAAATCTAAACTAAAAAAACCCACAAAATCTAAAATGAATCTGTGAAACAAAAGCAGAAAACAAAACAAAACAAAATACCCCAATTAAAATATACACAGATGCCAACTGAATTCCCAAATTTTCTCTGCTGATTGAAATATTACTTCCATGACAGTAGTTCTGCCCAATGTTATGGGTTTTTTCAATTTTATTTTGAAACTTACATATTAAAACCAGAGGGAACAGAATACAGATATATGTTTTAGTAAAGGAGGCCTAGAGAAACATCTCCAGACACCCAAGATCTTGACTTCTAAGATCTTAGGTCTTACTATCTCTTTAACTACTTAAGAAGCATCCTTTATCTTTTTATTCACTACACGAGAGGATGCAGCAGAGAATGTGAAACAAGGGCAGTAGCCACTCAATTTGGATAAAAATCAAACTACTAAGCTCGCAAGGGACAAAAGAAAAGTTGAGACAAAAAGATTTTTTCCAAAGTACCTAATTTTAGGTATTTTCTAGTACCTTAAAAGTAGACCTTTAAGCATCTTAATTTCAATACTATTGAACAGGTTCAACGCTCTTTTTAAGCCCTAAGAGCTCACCATAAAAAAATAGCAATAGGAAGATATTTGGAGATGCTATTTAAAATTACAAAGAGAAAAAGAAAGTGCTACAGCTAGTGCTGGAAGTAACAAACCTCTATATGTATTACCCATAGAAGCCTGATAACTGGTTAGAAGATAACCGAAGAGCAGGGAAATAACAGGAATCCATATTTGCAATAGGAAAGCAGATTTGAACAATGGCCAGAAAACTGAATTTTAAAGCTGCACCACATGCCAAAAGACATCAGTGAAGACCAGGAAAATATGCTCTTGAAGATTACAATTATCAATCACACATACTTCCTGATAGCCATATTCCTGTATATTTCTCAGATGCATTAATAATATAGAACCTTTGAATTTCCTAAAGATACATAGCCCTTTGTCTCAAAAATCTTCTCCTTGCTTCATTTCTCAGGCTCTGAGAAATGTGCAGTGAGGACAACAGAAAGACCTTCAGCACAGCTCTCACTTGGCAAGAAAGGCGTGACATGCTTTGCCAGCCAAACACCAGAGGGTAGTTGCTGGGGAAAGAAAAGGTCACCAGTTCAGCTATTCAGAGACAAATTCTGGAATACATCCCTGTTGCCACTAGGACACAAACAGTTTTCAATCTCGCTCTCAGACTCAACGATTAGATTTACGTCTCCCAATTTCACTTAAAAATTACAACAACAACAGAACCACTTCACAGCAGAATACATTGGTTCCAACCCAGTTACTTTTTGAGGAGTGAAAAAAAAAAAAAGAAAAATCAGTCTGAATGTAACTCAAGACACTTACATTCTTGAAACCAAAAGATAAATAGGATAGAAAACCAAACAAGCCCACACATGACAGCTCACCTCAGACACAATGACCAGAGCCAGACTTCAAGCAACCCAACATTTGAAATCTGTCTCACTGGAAACAGGCCAACTCCCATTAATGAGACAATAGAAAAAGCAGTTTTAAGGAGTTCAGATGACAGGTCTTCTAAATACATGATGATTAAAGTAGGATTTCAGTATTTACGCTTTCAGAAGGATCCAGCATGGACTTGCACCATTCCACTGCTTCCACAGTACATGGTCTTATGGTCTCTGTGCGGCCATGATAGAAACGCCTGGTCATGGCAGTTTCGTAACAGCAGCCCGGTCTAAGAAGAAAAATTAGAGAAAAGTAGCTCATTAACTTAAAAAAACTATTTGCTCTCTCAAGGAGTAAAAAAGTTCTGCTAAGTATCTTACACACATAGCTCAGTTACACATATCAGTAAGCCACTAATTTTCTTTAAATTGTGTGTCTAAAAAAGAGCCACAAAGGAACTCTACAAGCTTTTATGAGACAGATGACTGACAGAGTGCCAGTGCTATAATCATATCGTGAAGACTGGGTTGTCATGGCTATTTTCTGCAGACTACAGATCTACCAGCCTCTAGTATAAATAAGCTGAAATTATGCAAGCTTCAGTTTCATTATGTATTTCCATCAAAGAAACCATCTACATAATCTAAAAACTCAAAAATTAAGAGACACGCTTGAAATAAGCAGTGTATCCCAATGCATTTATAAGGAAAAGGCTCAAATCCTTCTTTGTTGCATACTGACACCCATCCAACTTTTAGCTGGAGCATCCCCAGCCCTATGACAGTCTACCATTTTATATACAACTTACGTGAAACATACTTGTGTGTTTAGAACAGACCTAATAGGCTATGGTAGTCACACAATTAATTTATTCCAATGTTCGGCAAACTGAGGTCTACCAATCATTCTTATGATGAGACACATCTCCAGTGACTAAGCATCATGCTCATATGATGAAACCCTCCTTTTTCTAAAGCAAGCAATACTCGCCAGGTCAGTAATGACTTACAAAAGCCATAATCAGTGCTAGTTAGCAAACAGAAATTTGGGAACACCAATACCAGAAGAATGCTGCCTTTTACCAATAATACAAAACAGAATGACACACTCAAAAATGTAGAGCCAGGTATCTGGAGGGTCACTATCTATATCTCTAATACTCTGCCCAAACCTCCACATCTAACATTGCTGAAGAAAGCGAGACACTGAGGTTTGCAAGGCTTTTTACAGGCTTGGAAGACTAACCATTTAACTGATGGCTCTCACTTGCTACAGATAAAGCTTTCTTCTCCATCTGAGTAACTATTTGACATTAAAGCATCCTGACCCATTGTTCATTTGGCATTTGCCCAAATATTTACTTTGTACAGCCCAAATCCACATTTTCATGGACTGTCTTCTGCCCTCCATCCCACAATATGTACACGCACGATCCCTATGGGCACAAGGGCACAATTCTGAAGCCAAGAGCGCAAGGCCTGTGGGTTTCCATGGTGCAAAATAAGGCCCTATGCAACTGCTACTTTGAAAAAACCTTACTTCTCCATTCTTATATTGCCATAGCAAATTACACACTGGCATTGCAAAGCCACTGCATTATCTCTCCAGATCCACCCCTTTACTCAAGAAACTAGTTTTTTATTGCCAATCTAGGTAATGAGATTTTCTTACCGCCCATGGCATTTGTAATAAGCAAGCTGAAGGGCAAGCTGCACAAATGTATCGGGATGAAGTTTCTTCTTTTTCACCAATGCTTTGCCGAAGGATGTAAAAGCATAACTCACTAGCTGCAAGTCAGATACCTGTCACACCAAAGGAGGAAAAGCAACAGAAGTCAAGAAATATGACAACTTGGTCCACTTCAAATAAAACATACTCAACGTAAACCAACAATGTAACAAATTTAACCATGGTGCTAAGTCCCCTGCTTCATCAACTCATCAACAACATATTCACCCCTGTTCTCCAGCATGGAGAAAGGCCAGCTAAAAACATATAAATAGAATGAAAAAAAAACCAAACAAAAAAACCAAAGCCAAACCAGTGACAATTAAGAGAAGCAGCAAGAAATTCCACCTTTTTGTAATACAGCTCTTTAGCACATCCAATTTCATCTACAATTTTTTGATCCACTGTGAATACAAGTTCTTCTGGCCATGGAATATCCCTCACTTTATCTGATCCCTAGGAGGATGCAGACAGAAAAAAGAGAAAACAGCAAATGTTATCCATAAGAAAAAACACATTAACTAATAAACTTGGAAGTTTAAAGGATAGATACCTTCCATTTTCCCTCATTTTCAACAATCTTCTTTTCAGCATAAGAAAACATGGTAATTAAAGCCATGGCATCTAAAGGAGAATGCTAGAATCATATAAGACAAGATATCACATTATTTTCATAACTGCAAGACGATCAAACTGCTTTTTTCCCTACCCCGCTCTTTTTCCTGCAGACCAACAGCTTTACTGCAGTGTTGGACTTGTTTTTCTAGTTCTACAACTTATAGAACTACTCTAAGTCCACCCACTGTTTTGACTGCTCTTCAGCCAGATAGGGAGGCACAATATACCACTGCTGTGGAAAAGCAGATTTCAGGCAAGATGTAAGCCCTTCTGCCATTCAATAATGAGTTTAAAAAAATCTCAGTTTAAAAAACACAGCTGTTCAAATAGCAACATCATACAAAGAGTTAATTTTAAGCCTTCTTGTGCAATGTATTTTTTGTCTTTGGAACTCCCTTATTAAATACTTTTAGAAATAATGTTATGATTTCAGATTTCATGTTCTTAATTCAAGTATGGTATAATAGCAAACACTGTGAAAGCAGACTGCTTTTGGAAACCTGCCAGACAAGGTGCCTGCTAAACAAGGCTAGAATAAAGAGGAACACATTAAGCATTTAATACTCTGAAAGGGAAAACTTAGTAAGTATTTGAAAAGCGTATAAGGGGGGGGGAAATTTTCAACTTACATCACAGAACGCGCTACAGGTTCCATTGGAAAAGAATATGCTATTGTAGGATTTATCTCCCCAGCGTACAGTTGGATCACCTGTTAGCCCCAGCCTTGCAACCTAAAGCAAAAGTTAGACACTGTGGGTTTTAAAAAACATTGAGTATGCTGCCAAACTCTGTCAGCTAAACCAAGCCTACATTAAGATGGTGAGACCTCCCTTAGAGATAAGACATTTTCATCCAGCTGAAGAAGAAACATGATTATAAGGCTAAGTTTTTAAAGAGTTGATAACAAATTGATGACTCTACTTTTGAGGATTCTGCAGGATAGAGGGCTAGAAGATTATGAAGGTAGATTACAGCCATTCCCACTTCCAATGTCCTAACAATTCAACCTATTTAAGTGTTCCTATGGATCAACAAGAAGCATTGTTTGTATATTTATCTGCTTCATCTTCTCTGTTCTGAAAGAGCAAGAAGTGCTACTTCTGCATATATGCAGAAGAAATTTTTGTATAAAGAAGACCAGATATGAATTATCAAAAATCCTTAGCTACCTCAGTGTAGTCCTCAGGAGTTGCATGGGGACTAGAATCGTCGAGACAGACCACAAACAAACTTCTCTGAATTTTTTCCAGAAGAGTTAAGTTCTTTGGATCAAGATCAATCAAATATTCACGTAACTACAAAGCATAAAAGACAAAGCTAAATGAAATGATGTATTTTCCAGTGATCACAATGCTTTTCTCAGGAATCAGCTGTTGAAGTATTCCCACCTCTGCCCATTTTGTCCTTTCACTGCTTGTTAGGGCTGCCACTCCTGGTCCATCTGGTTCACTATGGCATCTTTTCTGTATATATGTAAGTTGCCTTTAAGAAGATTTCAAAAACTTAAGTTAACAAAGAACACATGGAGAGAAGATAAAAGTCACCTTTTTTATCTCTCTCTTTTTTGCCAAGCTGGAATTTTTGTACCACATTTACAAGCTAATGTGAATTTTCAGGAAGCATGACTCTGCTCCCTCGGACTCTAAGGGCAGTTGAAGACCTGCTCTGTTTTTGGTCACTAATGCTTAATTCAAATTGCAGCTACCAGCCCAGTACAAACTTAGATGTAAACAACCATGGTCCTAAAGTGTTATTATGCACTTAATTTAAAACTAGATTTAAGACTTCAGCAGTGCATATCAAACTTTCCCTATCAGCAGACATCTGCAATACTGCAGCTTTGCAGTTTTTATAGCAACTAATCAGATACAAGGGCAAAACTTCCACTCAAGATAAAACCTGAAATTTAAAGCAGAACAGTAGTTACAGTACATCCTAAATGCAGAGACTGAACTGCACAAGAATACTTCTCTTCCTACCTTTTCCTTGCATTTTCCCTTTGAAAAGCTGTTAACAGAGAGATAGTTTGTAGTTTGCAGATTCAGTTTTTCACGTGCTGTTCTCAGTGTTAAAGAAACTCCACAAATCACAAGCAGTTAATTTGGCTCATCCTTTGTTCTGGCACTTTTGCCCATTAAACTTCACTACTGATCATTAGTTACACAGTTGTCAAAAATATAACACACCCATGATGAAGTTATAAAAACCAAACAAACAAAAACCCCCAAAACCACCAAACCAAAATCAACCTGCCCTTTCTATAAACAATAGAAAGCTTTAGGGTTTTTTGTCTGTATTCCAGGTGTTCATTTCTTTGTTACTTGCTTGATCTAACAGGTACAGCTACAGAAATTTGAAATACGTATGTTGAAGTATCTTAAGTATTAAAGTACCAGACTTTCAAAAAAAAAAAAAGTAATTTTTGAGCTTCTCTAACTAGTTTTTTGTCTTGCCTGAGGAATTTGGCCATCCACCTTTTGCCAATTTTAATTACAAGTCTTCTGTTGTGCTCTATAAGCAGCACTTAAGACAAATGCA
>VYZV01010211.1:0-10789 GCA_013401275.1 Pandion haliaetus
TTCAAATCCCCATACACAGTACATCATGCAGACAAATGCGAAAACTGTGGCAGAAGAAAGCACAAAATGAAGACAGTTCAGAAAGACTTATGGAAGCAATTGTAACATACCTCTGTAACATGCAATTAACAACTTCATCAACAAAAAAAGGCTAAGAAAAAATGTAAATGTCAATAATCCGATAGCCCAAATATTAAACAAATCCAAAGTTCTATTGCTGGAGTCCTATTATTCGAATAAGACAGTTTTAATAATAGAAAAAAAATACCAATAAATGAACATACTTGAACCCTTTACTTCTTGTTTTTGTTCATCCTTTTTTTCAGCTGACCAGCTCCACAGCCAACTGAACCAGCCACCAGAATTTTCATCATCTTGTTTTATTCCTGGTCTGTAGATTTTTAATCCAGCCTTAGTTGCCTGAAATTTAAAAAATACTCACTCACACAAGTCATTTTCTGCATGATGCTTTCTTAATTTTCTTAAGAAAATTACAGACCCAAGACATGCTCCAACACATCAAAACATCATTAGACAACCATTGAAAAGGCAACATGTTATTTTTTAGTTTTTCTTCTAACAACATCAAGTACACAGCGCATCATCAAACCAATTCTCACTTGCATAAAATCAACCAGCCTTATGAACAAAAAGAGCAACCAAAAGGTAGCTGATTTTAAGTCAATAAATGCTTCCTACCACCAAAAAAAAAAAATTCCACATTATACAGTGCTCTACATTACAACAATGCACTTATAAGGAATCATTAAAAATACATATATAAGCAATTAAATAGCCAACACAGGCCAAAGTAATAATAATTTTAAAAAAAAAAATCATTACTGTTGTAATAGAATATTTACTCTAAGGAATATACAGAACTATTCCTGGATCTGACACATATAGCTATAACAGTAAGGAAGCCTTCTTTTCTCCCACATTCATGACTTCAAAAACTAGGGATGTCCTGTCTGACGTCAGTGATGATTCCAACACTGGGTCCTCACAGAAAATGCAAAGTACATCCAGACTCGAGCACTGAAAGTTTGGCATAAGGGATGGCAAACAACCGTCAAGTGATCTAAGAGACAGAGGAGTTCTCAAAGCTGCGGTGGACCACACAAACTATTTTTCTTCATGACTAGTATAATCCAAAAAGATATAAACACTTGCAGATAAGCCCTGAATTTAGAGATGCTCTAGCGAATGTGGTACCCAAAGTGAGACAGGGATCCCTTCTCAGCATTCAAAAAACCCAACACGGTTAGGGAAAACAGCTGGCTATAATCAGAACTTTTAAGGGACTTGTCACATCTATCCACCTACTGGCCAATGGAAGGCAGGACTCACCACAAAAACATAAAGGCTTCTGAACTGATACTACTGATTCACCTCAGAGAGATGAGGAAGAATGTCAGCTAAACAACACAAGGCCTCAAAAAGTTTGAACAAAATCCTCCAAAGTCCTCTTTATAAAGGATACCAGGTCATCAAGCAGATGTTAAGAGCAAATGGTCCAAGGAAAGAATGGACAGAGCCTTCAAAAAAAGGGCTGTTGAACCTCTGAAATTAGCAGTTTCTAGGACACCAATGAGTTGGTGTTGAAGGACAACTACCATGGAGAAAAAGCAGCAATGCTTAGAGCTATGATTCTCAACATGTCTGAGGCAGCAGCTGACACCAGAGTCCAAGGTAAGAAAGGCTACAGACAGAAGGGAGGGGAACCATACTACTGCAAGAAGAAAAACATCTGTGCAGTATGGGAACTAAAAAAATTTCCTGAAGAAATCCTGTAGAGCTTTCCCCGTCCTCCATTTACAATGGTTTAGTAGTGAATACAATCATAGTCTCTGAAAAGATTACTGAGCAAGGTAAACTGTTTTGACTAAAAGAAAGGGAGAACCAAGAGCATCATCCTGTATTCTGATTTAGGTGAATCGTCTACAATGCCTTCTCTACAATGAAAGTACAAAATTTCTCAAGCTATCTGATACAGAGACTTGATGCTTGGCTCCCTGAAGCTCGTGTTTGGTACTTAGAGCACTAGCGAAAAAGATTTAAAAGTGGCCTAAGGTTTGGGATATAAAGTTCTTGCTACAGCGTTCCCAGAAAATCAGATGGTACTGTGTTCACAAATGTGAGTTCTGGGGAGCTTGATTTCAAGGTATAGAGAAAAGCAAGCCCTTGAAATTAACTCTAAAGTCTGTTTTTAAAAAAACAAAAAAGCTTAACAAACAGTAGGATCCTTTACCTGGCTTTACTCAGCCCACATCTAAAGGGTGCTCCTTTAAATTCCTAGTAGACTTAAGGCTAACTGTCATGATACCAAGCTAGTAGTAGATTTGCCTCTTACAAGTCCTTTGAGACCTTTTTCAGAAGTATGACCTGATAACAGTAAGACAGATGGGTTCTGACAGATAGATGGAAGTAGAACACAGCTTAGAATCACTGTGACCTGATTTTCAATATTTGGAAATAAATTCAGAGAGCTAGCAGATCTTTCAAGATGCTTTTCTAACACTTTTCAGATGCAAGGCTTAAAGCCCAAAAACAAATGAAAATTCATTTGCTTGTGTCCTGGTTTCAGCTGGGATAGAGTTAATTTTCTTCATAGTAACCACTACAGTGCTGTGTTTGGGATTTAGTGTGAGAATAATGTAGATAACATACTGATGTTTTAGTTGCTGCTAAGTAGCATTTATCCTAAGTTAAGGATTTTTCAGTTTCCCATGCCCTGCCAGTGAGCAGGTGCACAAGAAGCTGGGAGGGAGCACTGCCAGGATTGCTCACTCAAACTAGCCAAAGGGATATTCCATACCATACGCTCAGTAAATAAACTGGGGGGAGTTGGCCAGGAGGGACAGATCACTGTTCAGGCATTGGACAGCGGGTGGCAAGCAATTACACTGTGCATCACTTGTCTTTTCTTGGGTTTTATTTCTCTCTTTGTTATATTCCTTTTCATTATTATTATTATCATATTTTATTATTTTTTTTAATTTTTAATTTTATTTTAGTTATTAAACCATTCTTATCTCAACCCATCAGTTTTACTTTTTTTTCCGGTTCTCTCCCCCATCCCATTGGGAGCAGGGAGGGATGTAAGCAGCATGGTCACACTGGAGAAAAGAAAAATAAAACTAAACAGGAAAATCTTTGGAATCTCCCTCACCTTACAAAAAGTAGGAGGAAACTGATAAAACCAAAAGAAACTATAAGATATCAGATAAAAACATGCCAAAATTAAATGAGAACTAAAACAAAACAAAGAAACCCTTCTCATGAAAAGCACTCCAATTCAGCCAAACAACTGAAGGGGAGGGACATGAATGTGTCTTCTGGTTCTGTAAAAGTCTGAATAACAATCATACACGCATCCAAATGTGGGTATACATACAGAAAACCAGTAGGAAAAATCAAATCTATGGATTCCTGTTTAGAGTCTTGGTTTAGAAGCACCATATCCATCACTGCAGCAACTGTATTCATACCATACTTAATATACTACACAAAAACAAACCCACACATTTCTTTCAAGCACTGCCATAAGAAATAATTGACCTTCATGAAGTTTAATTATCAAAACATCAATATTTCAGATTCTAAACTTCATATTCTGCTTACTTTTAGTCACATTGATTATTAATGGAGAAAGACTACTTCACAGAACTCAGAAAATCTATAAAGATTTCATTTCAGTCTCCTGGAATGATGCTCAGACTCTACATTGAAAACTAAGCAGTACACTAACCTAGGGCAAACAAATTAAGTGTAACTACTCAAGTCACATTATCTTGCATAATTGTCATAATCTACTTAAATGTATTCTGCATTTGTTTTATTCCGAGTAACATTTGCAAACAGAACAAAAGGTCAATACACTACACATACAGGTGTTCAGCCTGCATAATAGGGTATCAGGAAGGAAAGGAATAAACTAATAGTCTAGGCTCTTGGGGGGAAGGAGGAGAAGCCTGAAGCTTTGGGTATAATCCCTTCCAACTTGACTTATCCTATCAGCCTTTGACCATATTTTCCACAGTAGATCTTCCTCACCGAAAGTGGAAAGAAATTTATTGCAGATCAGTTACTCTGAAGAAGCAGTATATGGAGCTATTTCATTTTTGCTTAATTACAAGCTGAAACTAACTATGCCTTATAAAATATATACAAATATAAAACATGAAATACAAGAAAAATAGGAAGACTGTATGATGGACAATTCAATCACTAGAACTCTGCCCAAAATATCCACAACCTCACATTGCAGTTGTTCTTAGACTACTTAAATGATGAAATTTTACCTCAACTTCTGCTTGTTGCCTTGCTAGAGTGATGTTAAAAATATCCAAGGCCTTTTCGAATTCCTAGAAAGGAGGTGAGAAATTATTTTTTGACAATTTCATTTGGTTAGATTTCACTGCTCAGTTTTACAGGAAATGACAGTAAACAACTCTTTCAGTGTGATCCAAGTTAATTTGCTCAAGCTGAAAACTTAAATCTGGAAAAGAAAAGCACATCATTTTAAGTTTTTCTTCACTGCAGTTACCATTTTTAAAAATTATCCGATATGTTTGTTAATACTACTCACAGAGAAGGTACTGATGAAGTTGCAAGTCTGGCCACTGAAAATTTTATTTTAACTTAGTACTGCCTTAGGAACATGTAAACATTTGAGTTTAAGAAAATAGCAAGATGAACAGTATTTAAGCCTTTAATGGAAAATGGCTAACCTCCAGCAACTTTAAGATTTCTTCATTAGGTTTTTTTGATGTTATCTTTGTTTTATACATGTCTTTATAGTTCTTCACTTGCTTCCTATGGTGCTGAATATGTTCCCATGACCACATTTGGAGCTTAGGTTGAACATTCACTTCAAGGATGCCATAAATAACATATTTCCACCTAAAAGCAAAGACAAGTAAGTGTAGTTCATATTTCTTTTGGTATATTGAAAAGACACCTAGAGCTATGCAGACTCCCACTAAATACAACTTCCAGTTGTGAAAGAGTGAAATGCCTTTTCTAATATCACACTTCTGATCAGTAGAGAAACCTAAGGATTTTATTTTTTTCCATACAAAGCTGACAAGTTGCTATTTCCCCAGTAACCTTGTAGAGAGAGGGGGAGAGAGTGCGAGCGTGTGTGTCTGTGTGTCTGTGTGTCTGTGTGTCTGTGTGTCTGTGTCAAAACATATTTGTAAGGAAACTTCTGAAAAGAAATCAAATATCTGCCATCTGTGTTGAAAAGGTTTGCCTATTTTTAGATAATAGCTATGTTCTTGTAATAGTGCCTAACATGTAATGGGGTGTCCCTCATTTCTGATAATGGTCTTTAAGACAGCAAATGCAGGCTTTCAAACACTGTGTTCTCACCTCTGGTTTGAGGTAATCACCAATGTTTTTTAATACTCCTAGCTTAAGAAAAAAAAGCAAAATCGGAGGAGAAGACTTTGTTTCAGAAGGAAATGAGTTCTAACCTCCTTAAGTAAGAAACAGTCCCTTTCTAATTATTTCAAATTAATAACTACCAAATTATTTTCAAAGTCTGAGGTGCCCTACCATATCTTGGCATTGTTGTGCAATGGAACATCAGGTCTGTACTTCCTATATGGCAGATTTCGAGTCATCATATCAATGGACTCAAGAAGCTCCATAACACTGAAGTACTGAAAAACAAACAAACAAAAAAATTCAAACTGAGTGTTACTTTCTGGAAACAACATGAATCAAGCTTCTTTTTAAAAAGAAAATAATTTACAAAGAAAAACAAGACTAAGAAGTCAAATGATCCTGTATGTTCATTATATAATTGCAGACTGCTTTTCTTAGTATTCTTACAAAGTTTTTTACCACATTACATATAACTTCAGAAAAATAGTTTATACCTGTGGCTTATTGAATTCAACGGTTATATCCTGTAAATTTACATCTAAATCCATTTTTGGTGAAGAAAAGTCAACATCAGATCGAGGATTCATAAGGAGTTTGGCTCTAGCTGAAATTGGGCGGAACACTAAAAAACAGACAGAAGTTGATATAAAAAGTGCAATTAAAATATTTGAGACTAAATGATACATAATACTTATCAGCTCAAGTTATGCAAGATTATTCATTTTAAAATGCCAGACTTCAAAACACGAAGACTTCATCAACACAGCTTAAAATATAACACAATCCATACTCAATTTCCAGTTTCAGTCCAGCAACATTTCTGGAACATTTTCGCAAGATTTCCTGTATGCAGTATTACATGGTAGATGTTTCAATTAATAGTTTATATTTTCAACAAATCTGATTTTTTTGCTATGATATAAGCTATTTATAGCACAAGATAGCCTCAAACATAGCATTTACTTCACTATAGTAACTCTTATTCCATAAGGATTTTTTTTTTTTTGCACTGTCGTATTGGGTTTGCGTGGCAAGGTTTTGGTAGTGGTGTTACAGGCGTGGCTTCTGTGAGAAGCTGCTAGAAGCTTCCCTTATGTCCAACAGCCAATACCACCCGGCTCTAAGACGGACCCACCACTGGCCAAGGCCGAGCCCATCAGTGATAGTGGTAGCACCTCCGTGATAACATATTTAAGAAGGAAAAAAGTTGCATTGGGCACAGAAAGGGCAGCCAGAGAGAGGAGTGAGAACATGTAAGAGAAACAACCCTGCAGACACCAAGGTCAGTGAAGAAGGAGGGGGAGGAGGTGCTCCAGGCACCAGAGCAGAGATTCCCCTGCAGCCTGTGCAGAAGGCCACGGTGAGGCAAGCTGTCCCCCTGCAGCCTGTGCAGAAGGCCACGGTGAGGCAGGCTGTCTCCCTGGAGCCCACAGAGGTCCACGGTGGAGCAGATATCCACCTGCAGCCCGTGGAGGACCCCACGCCGGAGCAGGTGGGTGCCTGAAGGAGGCTGTGACCCCACGGGAAGCCCATGCTGGAGCAGGCTCCTGGCAGGACCTGCGGACCCATGGAGAGAGGAGCCCATGCTGCAGCAGGTTTTCTGGCAGGACTTGTGACCCTGCAGGGGACCCACGCTGGAGCAGTCTGTGCCTGAAGACTGCACCCTGTGGGAAAGACTCATGCTGGAGCAGTTTAAGAAGCACTGCAGCCCGTGGGATGGAGTCACATTGGAGCAGTTCGTGGAGGACTGTTTCCCATTAAAGGGACCCCATGCTGGAGCAGGGGAAGAGTGTGAGGAGTCCAGCCCCTGAAGAGGAAGGAGCTGCAGAGACAATGTGTGATGAACCGACTGCAAACCCCATTCCCTGTCCCCCTGTGCTGCTGGAGGGGGTAGGTGGAGAATCTGGGAGTGAAGCTGTGCCCGGGAAGAAGGGAGGGGTGGGGGGAAGGTGTCTTGAGATTTGGTTTTATTTCTCATTACCCTACTCTAGTTGATTGGCAATAAATTGAATTAATTTTCCTCAAGTTGAGTCTGTTTTGCCCATGATGGTAATTGGTTGAGTGATCTCTCCCTGTCCTTATCTCAACCCACAAGCCCTTTGTTATGTTTTCTCTTCCCCGTCCATCTGAGGTGGGGAGTGATAGAATGGCTTTGGTGGGCACCTGGTATCCAGCCAGGGTCAACACACCACAACTGTTTGATAAATTACACTCACAATGGTGAATAAAACCAAACATTCCACATTTCTAAATCCAAGCCCAAGCAAGCATGGAAAAAATCAATATGGATCCTACGTAAAGAGAAGCACATCACATGAAAAACATTCAGAGCAGAAATGTTTTATCTGTACCACAACTTGGCAAAGTCAGGCATTCGCAGCCATGTTTAGTTCAGTATTTCCATCTGTTTCAGCAATTGATCCAACAATAAAAATTTGTGTATTACTCAAACTTGTGTAAATTGTATTTTTATGAACTAAAATTCCTTTGATTTCAACAGAAATACTGAATGACCATCTACAGACCAAATACTCTAAATTCACCAAAAGGTTTCATTTTAAGCCTTATATCTCTTGTGAACCTTATTTTACTTTTATCTACACATTTTATGTCTTAGTATTTCTATTAATTTTCTCCCTACATTTAGCTTCCTAAATTTCATTTTTCATCCTTCCTATGTGCAAGTACTGTATTTGTATTTAGATCAAATGACAGAAGCAGACTTTGTGCTTATTACCTTTCTATCCATGTCTCAATCTAATGAGTTGCTCTAAAAAAGCCAGAATTTTCATTTACCACAGAATATCAGCATGATGTAATTCCTTAAATATCTGCATCTCTGATGGCATTGCTGAATTTTAAGAGTATAAATCCTGAATCCTGCAATTTTGCATACAACAATTTTGAACTTCTGTGTAATGACTTAGACAACTGATAATGTTTAAACTTATTTTCCTGTAAAAAGAGTTAAAGCTAGCAACTGAAAAAGATAGGTAAGAAATCAGAAGAAATTACTAAATAGTTCTCTGGCAGTGAAATAGAGACAAAAGGCTTCCTCTTTCAGGCAAAGGCAGCAAGAAAAAAAAACTAACAGTGCTCTTTTTAACCCTGCTATAGTGAACTGAGGACTTTCCTGCTAGAGAACAAGCCACTTCAAAGGCCATTCTGCCTTATAAGCAGCTACTAACAATCACACAGGTGCACATGAAAAATAAAAACCACTTATTTTCCCTACAATGAAAAGTAAACAATCACCATGTTTGAGTGGAGCCGATGCGACTGTCAGACTAAAGTAAACAACATTCAAAGCAATACAACTTGCAATAAGGCAACACTAAAAAAAAAAAAATTCATGTTTCAGAGTTGTGTGATACCATTTCCACCTCTAATGAAAAAAGATACACTCTGCGTAAGGCAGGTGGCTTCAAAAACATTAATGTATTACTTAAACCAATCTGACTCACAAAACTTATACAATGTATATATTGTTGCTAAAATTCTTAAAATAAGGAATTATCAATGGATGTGAATAATGAGGATTATGTATGACATTCCATTAGAATAACACGATTCGACTCATATTTTAATCAAAGCCTTTTTAAGCCTAGAGATATAGTACAGTATTCACTGTCAGAAAGAGTTATTCCTACAAAAGAACTAAACTGCACACCTTACTAAGATTTCTGAATAACAGCCAAAGTAGCAACTTTTGAGAGGCATTAAAAAATTAGAAGTATACATGCAAATAAAATACCACTTACCAAAATCATAGCCTTCTGGAATCACATTGTGGCTGGCAACTCCCTGTTTTAAGTTAACCTACATATACAACGGAGTAAAAAAAAAAAAAAATATATAAACAGTTAGCATTTTAATACAAGTTTCATCTATCATTCAACTATGTCTTAAACAGAATAAGACTCCTATTTTTAGCTAGTAAAAAAATCACTGAACAGTAAGATGACCATATATTGTATATAATTTTTTAACTGGCACAGGACTTTTTTTTCGTTTTTTTAACTTCCTCAGATGGGTGTTCTACTTCCATTACATAAAAACCTTAACATTTACTATTTTTCCTAAAAAAGCTATTAGTAACAAGACAATTCTACAGGACATTGACATAAATGGAAGCAGAACTGTATGTGAAGCATGCTCTATGCTTCCCAGTATGAACTAGAATACTAGATACATTATATCATGCTTATTTACCAACGATTCATCACAACCACCATGGTAGAACATCTCCGATTTCACATTCCAGTAAGCAAAAAGGTTATCCAGTCGTACAAGCTGAAAATACAACAGAACATATGTATTAATATGTACAAATTTTAGATTAATAATTTGGATTTCACAAAGTCTGGATGAACAAAATATTCAGACTGTTCCTTGCAGACTACACATCCTTTTACTTTAGAGCCTATACAATTACATTTTTTCTTGATCTCACTTTCTGTGGAAGGAACTAATTCAGCTTGTTTTATTAACAATTCTTTCTTTAGCATACAGTTTATACTGTACCTTGTAGAACAACTTGGCAGTTTCATCATGTAAACATGGATTCCAATTCTTATCTGAGGTCTGAAATGAGAATTAAAGAAAGTTATTCCAATATCTGTAACACACCAACATTTTATCATCACTGAAACAAACCAGGAAAAAAAAAAAAAAAAGAGAACCCTCATCATAGTANAGAGAAACATCATCATAATTAAACCCCACTGAAAATAACGGGATGCCATCTTCTGATTCAAGATGATTAAGCCATTATTTTAAGTGGAAACTTGATAAGGCTACTTTCCTCCCAAAAATACACAAGCGTATGTGCAGTGACTAGCAGGCTGCACACAAGAACCACAAGATTCTTTAAAATTCTGTTTCCAGTATTGCAAAGTGTTTTCCTTTACACCAACATTATTTTAGGCAGGCTCTTTGGAAAGAGATAAACAAGGGCCTAGTATTCTTTTACAATTCTGGAAGTAGTATTTTAGTTTGAGCCCAACAGAAACACCATACAGTATTATACTTTTCCAAGGCTAATAGGCATTTCGAGAGTGAAGCAGTAAGAATACCAAAGCTTTTGCTCAGTATGCAAAACAGCTTAGGGGAAGGGGCTGGCAAAAAGCTTTCTATGTGCTAGGAACAAGCATTCATAAGACAACTATTTCATTAAAAAAATCTTAAAGAAAATATGTCAAAGTAAATGTTACTTATCAGTTGCACAGCAAAAGCTACTGAAAGAGCAACTCAGCAGAATCAGCGTATTGCTGCTACTAGGTAGTCTTCCAGAAAAAAAATGAGTACAGTGTATGGTGACTACTATTAGCATTTTAAAGTGGAGCTTGCAGATCAAAGAACTGAGCTCCAGTTTGAAACAAGATGCCATAGATGC
>VYZV01010212.1:13289-25782 GCA_013401275.1 Pandion haliaetus
TCTGAGAACAGGATCCACAAAAGTCAGCTCAAAGAGAAAGAACTGCCTAAATCAACTAGTGAGGAACAGTGAGAAGAGGATTATATCTTAAATCCATCTCCTGCCATCATGTAGAAATCTAATTCTTATTTGCTGGGAGCACAGAGATATTTGAGCTCTCTCCTGGAATTACACAAAACCAAATTTTTTGCAAATGCTTGTAATTCTACAGATTGTCAGCAAAAAGATAGCCATATGCATTCAGCTCAGTTTCTATCTAAGCCTTTCATTAGAATTATAAATTAAAGATAGGAGAGAAAATTACTTATTGATGGTGTGTGAAAGCACTGTAATCGGTCATATATCACTGCAGTAACAAAGGCATATTCTGTCATAAAATGTGGAAAACCTCTTTTGGAGTATAAGCAATATGACTCCATTTCCATTTTGCTGGCCACAAAAATCCAGTTTTTGTGAAGAGCAGATTACATATACCCAAATTCCTGTAATCTGCCATCAATGAACTGGTTTTGTTAGGAAATTCATAGTTCAAAACAACATTAAGTATGACTCACCACTGTTTTAGTCCGTTTTTATACTGGCATACCTCTGCTACAATGAGGAGTCCCTATGCCATATGCCAGAGATATTCTAATCTATCTTGAGGTAGTAAATTTTCTCCAGGTGTACAGATTATTTTTAAATACCTTTTGTCTTCCTCTTGTGCTATATTAAAACTAAATTCCTTTACAGAAATGTGGCATACAAGAAAGAAAAATATTGTCAAATATTTTTGAGATCACTCACTTTGTTCAGCCAGCTCTTTCTTTAACCTCTCTATATGATGTTCAGTACAAGTATTGTTCTTCTTAGGCATCATGTGACCCAGTTAAAATAATCTCTGCCTTGCTTTGGTAGACAAAGACCAGTGTCAGTAAAGGATTTTCTTAAAACTGTTTCTAAATAAAAAAAGTTTCCAGAACTGAACGAGGACCATCAGTGAATTACCAGTAGCTTTTTTTTAGATGAGTATTTACACAGTTGATGACAAATACCCTCACGTTAGCTGCACTGTGTAGGTTCTGTTGGTAATTCCCAGTTACATTCAAAACCTGTATATTAAGGGATCTGCAGAATTTAAATGGAAATCATTCTTTCCACATTCCATAAATCACAATGTCTTGCCTTCTGTCACCACTATCCTGTCTCTGTTTAATAAATAAAGCTGTTACATATTCTCAGTACAGGGGTCGGCAGGACCTTGAAACTATACAGTGAAATCAACTGAAGCAATGCACTAGATAGCATAGGGCCTGCTGCATTTAATAAAATACTAAACCACAAATGTATGACTCATTTTGATGTCATTCTGTTGAAAAAATAGTTCTACATAGATGTTTCTTGAGCTGAAAGAGAATTATGTATTTGCTGTGACATTAAGACTGGAGTTCCCAGAAGCAGTTATTTGAAAAATTTATGTCAAGTTTCCAAAACTGCAGGTCTGTTTAACCTTATTACAAGTTTTTTCTGAACAATTAGAATTTGTATTACAACCGCTATTTCACACATCTGGCAGGTGCTGCTCATCACAGAGCTTCTCTCACTGTAAATTCTTACAGAGGATAGGGCATTGCACCTTGCAACATGGATGGCTCAAAACCATAATCCTGTGGTCAGCACCGGAGTTCTGCTTCCCCTTTCCTTTTCTAAACCCCAAATAATGCATATCATCATTCCACTTTGAAGTAACCCCCAAGGATTATTAGGAGAAAGGGAAAGGATATCAGCTACTGAAACTCTTAGTAAGACTACCAATGGCATCCAGTTGAACCTACTGAAAACACGCAGGGAATAATTTTGGCCCTGCATATTCCATTGCATCACTCTTTATTAATAAAACTCTGTTCAAATTACTGATTTTTTTAGCCGTTGCTTTCAACAACTCTTAATTTTATAGCCCATCATTGAACTTTAAGGAAAAGAAAAAGCACCTTTTTTTTTCCTTCAGCTTTTTTTTTTTATCTTTTGCTTTTCTTTGGATGCTACAGCACTATGGCACAACTGAAGAAACAATTTTGTAACTACTATATTTCTCAGACAGATTTCTGTATCTTTTTGCAAAATGGGTCAATTGCCATGCAGCTTCACTGTTATGAGTATAAACTATTAATTCTGCAGGTGACACCAGACCTGGAGTGATGATGAGGCTATTCATTCTGGTCTCTCAAAGATACTGATAATAGATTCTAGCTAGAAATATCTGTGCTCTGGACCTCTTCTTTCTACTGTGTACTGTTATTCCATTTAAAAAAAAAAAAAGTTAATTTTATGGAAACAGGAGGCAAGGGATAACTCTTTAGTTAATGCAAAATCACTCATGGATTAAGGATTCCTGGAATTAAGCCTACGAATCTCCTGAGGAACAAAAAACACATTTCATTCAGTAGCTGCTAATGCAGAAGTTTGTCAGGCAGATGTTCCAAATGACAGTAATCAAGTTAGAAAGCTTTTGAAAGAGCTCTTGAGTTAGTAAATTACATCCTCACAATAAAATATTTATAACTGGAAAACTGAGGACTGGGGTGATTAATTTAAAAATAGATACAATGGAGGTGAATGCTGACAGTGAAAGAGCAGACAGAAGATATTTCTTTTCTCCTTAAAAAAATCTAATAATTTCCTTTGTGTTACAGTTTGCTGATACACCTGATACAAGTGGAACTATGCTTCCCAGTGTAGGTCAGAAAGCACACAAGAAAGGAAAGCATGTCAAAAGCAAATGCAAAGGCAAAACATGTTAGAAGCACCTTGTTGATTCAGGTAGCTATTCGCATGGAGAAAGCAGCAGAGGGCAAGAATTCCGTTGTATTTCAATTATTGCTAGAGTTTAGCTCAAAATAATCTATTCATATTTTTAAAGGCTAAAGGCTAACTTGTACACCTCATGATGTATCTGCCAAAGCCAGGCTTCAAATTTCATGCTACATGATGACAGACCTCATGTGAAAACCCTGCATGCACCAAGAGGCCCTGCAAGCTGCTCCCCACAGGAAGGGTCTGCCTGCCTGTGCCGGCGGCCAGCCCTGGCACACTGCAGCCGCCGGGCCTTGCACCAGGTGGCGGGGGAAGAGCTGCGAGGTGCCTCACCAGGGCGCTTCCCACCTTTGCCAGGGAGCTTCCCACCTTTGCCAGAGAGCTGCTTCTAACCTCAGGCCTTTCAGCTATGTTACAGGTATCACTGAGCCCAGACAGACACCTTGCTGATCCTAACCCTGACCTGCTGTCCCAACTTTCCTGGCTTGACCTTGGATCTGCCTCGTCACAAGAAACTTGGCTGTTCCTGAACTGCTCTGCTTTTCTGGTCTGACTGCTGCAGGACCACGTCCTTGATGGTGGAAGCATTGCCTCCAGCTGGCTTGCTGCCACCCCCAGCTCCCAGGCAATATTTCCCTGGTGGAATAGCCCATGTGTACACAGCTAACTCCACACTCATTTGGTTATTTCTAGGATCCTGAAACAGGCAGCTCAGAGGGTTTTGCAGCCCATAAAGGCAGCTGCATTAAGAAAAATAATGTTAGTTACTATTCCTTGAGGCTTCTTTTAATTTAAATATTGCCATTGGCTGAATTTAACGTGTTCAAGCAGCTGACTATGAAGAACTACGTAAAACCACAGAGAAGAAGGACAGTTAAGGCAGGCTCACTTCCATTCTCGGGTAACAAAAGGAATAATTTCAACTCATCTTCAATAGCTGAAGAAGTGCTTCATTGTCCTGACTATTAAAATGTGTCAAATGCTTTCCTTTTTTTATCAGTAAGTGTAAAATGCTGCTTTAGTTATTACAAAAAGATCATACAGTTTACAATTAGAAGCAAAGTAGGTCTTAACATAATAAAATAGTGATCATCTGAGAAAATGAATAGCATGTGTGATCCCATGCACATCAGTTACAAAGAACAAACCAGACAGTACAGTTCAAAAATTGAACTACTCCCATTTGCGGAAGAAGTGTCACATCCTATCAAAAGTCCTTGAGCACAAGGTACATCTTCCAGTGTGGAAAAGGCTACCGCAGTGGACGGACGGTGAGAGGCTGGTCCTTCTGCCCTAAATGTGACTTGCTGTCTCTGCTATCCTTCCTCCTGCCGGGGGAAGCCCTTTCTCCAGGGTGATGCTTTAGCACCCCTGAGAGATATGGGTGAACTTCCATATGTTCATGGCTGGCACACTCCACACAAATGACTGCTCAGAAAATCTTGCCCATCCTACCACAGCTACAATCAGGGGCTACATATACTATTACATCAAGCGTGTACCTTTAGATATTAGTAATATGAAAACATATGTATACCTTTATTACAGCTGTTGTGCAAAAAAAGCAAAAGCCACAACAGCTGGGGACAGATACAGGATGCCAAAGCATGAAATCAACAAAGCAGAGTGTAACGGCAGAGATGGTGACAAAACTGGGAAGCACACTGAACTGGCAGCCACTCAATCATGAATAAACAGCTCATTTGCAGGAGAAAAAAATCTCCAAAATTTCAAAAACCTGGTTACCTGGGGAGCCAGGTAACTTGCCTGATAGCTCCCTAGATCTCTGTCCAACCAATTAGACAAACTGGAAATGTCCATAACTGCTAACAGCATGAATGCAGAGAAAAAGGTGCCACTTCAGACATGTGATTACATGAAAAGATATTGCCTGCTTGGTAGTGTATGAACTCTTCCAAGTATGAGTGCAAAAGGTTTGTTGAGATTGTGGAAACTCTACAGATCCCCCAAACACAACTGTTTATAAAAGATTTCTGCCTTATAAACAAAACAAAAAACCAAATGAAGTGAATTCTGAATATACAACACGATTACAGGAACTAGAAGAGTTCTGAACTGGACAGAAATTACACAAACCAAAGAAGGACTTGCATAGAGAATTCTTTCAAGAATAGCTTGTGACTAATGCTTATTTGATCAAAAAATGCTCAAGTCATAGAAGATGTAAAAATAAACTGTGGGTCAAGCAAAAGGCACAGTACAGACAACATTCAAAACTATCTTCACTATGGCAACTGTGTCCCATGTGACCAAACATTATTGGTTCAAAGGAAAAATTAAGGAAACTTTAAATAACCCACAAAAACTAATGCATATAAAGATGATGGAAGAGTGAATGCAAGAGATGCGGATCAATTATATCATAAAGCAAATGCTTTAAGTATTCAGATTCATCATCCTTCAGTCAACTAAATGGATTCTACCAGGTACAATTTAATATCTCTACCACTGTCATTAGCCAGCTTGAAACCAGGGGATGAAAAAAGCCCCCTCCTATTTGGTGAGATTCTGTCTGACTGGCAAAGCATATGTTTGTACATTTACATTAATATTTTTAAAATAATTTTTGGTAATAAACCTGTCTGAAAAGGAAACTCAACTGAAATTTTGGACCAACAGCTGGTATAATTCCAAGTAGTTCTATGCCCTGAAAAGATATGGCAGCAATAGTTGATCTTGAAGAAGTAACTGCTAAATGTAGACAGCTTTGTCTGTTGTACTTTGTGATTCAGATGAAGGTAAAAGATAATCAGATCATTAAGAATGTGCTTTAACAGAACTACCATACCACATTTAATGCCAGTAAAGAGGAAGGATGTAATTATTTATATTGGTGAAAATGTGAGGGCTACAACATCTGCAAAAAGATCTAAGGCATTTTATTTTCACATATCACAGTGAAAACAATCATATGATTATTCAGTGAGTAAGCTCTTTTTTAATACATTTTATCATTTATATTTACATAGTTTAGAAATATAGTTACTATTGTCACCTTTACTATCCTGTTCCAATTGCTGTTATACATGAAAGGTATTTACGATATCAAAATACAGCCCAAGTGACATGGTATTGAATTGATTATTAACAGTGGAACTTTAGAACACCTATCAAGCTGAAAATCAGATGGTGGACAGAAATTTGTCCCAATAATGAGCTTTTTACTTTGAGGTATCATTATATAGCGGGCAATCTTAAAAATAAAGAAATAAAATAAGCTGGTAATTCTTGATGAAAGGAGTGACATGGGCAGATGATATTAGAAGTAAAGCTAAAACCAGTATTAACTCATTTCCAAACCTTGCAAGGAAGCAAAACCAACCAGGTGAAGAGTGCTTTATTCTTCCAGGAAATTCCAGGAGCTCTTTGCCAGTCACAACCATTTCGATCCATACTACTGCAAAAACCTGTCTGTCATTCGAACATACAGCATCAACACAGTTGTAAGCTTATGAGCTCACATACTGGCAATGCTTGTGTTGCCTGATCTGAGGGTCAGTCTGACATCCAGAATGCCCAAAGACTCCACTGCTCTGTACACGGTCTACCATTATAGGTAACTGCAGCAGAAATACAGACGTCTCTTAGAAAGGATTTTGTGCCATGTCAAAATGTTCCTGCAGATGAGATAAATGGCAGTGACTGTGCCAAGTATGGTGCTGAGGCAAGTCCACATTGCAGTTGGCACAACTCCGAAGTGCAAAGTACGCACCTGCAAAGCCCTCCCCCCAGCAGTATCAGCAGAATTACTACAGAGCCAGCACAAGGTATGTAGCACAGATAGCAAGTAAATACGGCTGTAAGCCCAGCGTCAAGGGTAATTTTAAAATACAGGGCAGGTCTAGCCAGATATATTCAAGTCAATAGAGAGTTCAGCTGCGATGGCAAAGCCAGGACTGCAAAATGAAGCTATCTGTGCTGAGCTGTGTGACAATGTGCTTACATTGCTACAAGGTAGCTTAACACAGATTTGCAGGACAAGATGTGAGATCTAACAAAGGTTTTTGTGACAATGCTATTGCTTTAACAATATAATCTGTGACAAGCCCTCATAGGGAATAAAAGCAGTAATTTGGACACGAGATGAAAATAATTCTGAAATATCACAGGGGAACTGAGTAACAATGATATAATAGAAAATCAATGAAACTGCACAGAAAGGCAGTGTATTTATGCATGTCAGTTTATGAATTATGGTAGTACAGCTGTTCCCTTTTCCTTGACTTCCTTCCTATTGCAGATGTTGTGTAAATTTCAGGCAGTTGCTATGCCAAAGAGGATTTTGAACTGTAAGAAATCTGTCAGCTCTCTCTGCTTTTAAAGCTAACTGCTCACTTTGGACTTTCAAAGCACAAAACTGTTAACTGCAGGACATGCCTCACCATTCACATTTTTCTTACTGATAGAGGGGGCATCACCAGAGTGGCAAACATTTTTCTCTAGGGCTTACTCTATACATGTTTTTACTGTAATTTTCAATGAAGTACTTTGGGGAGTGTATAATTTTAGCAGATTCAGCTCACCATTGTGTTTAGTTCTACAGAAGATGACCAAATAACAGGCTTTCAGGTAGACTGAAATGAACAAGTAGAATGAATCAGGCAGAAAATATACTTCCAAAACTTGGAATTGAGAAACTGATAAACCCTCATCCAAAAGTTAGAATACTGAACTGGTTTTGTCTTGCAGAAATGTAAATTCTTTTCTCTTTACAGTACCAAGAAGTTTACATTTTAATGCCCTGAATTCTGACCTTCGATCTGAAACCTAACACATGCCTCTATTTTTAAAGTGGACATAAAGCTTCCATCTCTGTCACCTTATCCATCCTAGCTCTTGATGGAAGTGCTCCTTAACTGCTGAAAAAAAACCAAACAAAAAACATGTTTTCCAGAGACTGCTGATCACATGACTTGTTCAGTTCTGCTGCAGGAAAGGAAGGTCCCAGGTGGCAGGCAGAGCATTGTATCTGAGCAGAATGCCAATGGATTTATTAGTATGAAGACTTGATATAGACAGAAATGTTTCAGAATTGGGCTAAGGAAATTTGGTCTTCACTTAAAATCTTCGATACTTCAGTAGTTTTCAACGTATTTCTTTATAGCATGTTGTTGTATGTACCACCCAAGAGGCATATTCGCTGTGATTATATCTGCTTTTTTATGACTTTGGCATATGCTGAGCTTGTAAGTGTGAAATTGGCAGCATCTTAAAAAAACATGGTTGGAGATCAGTAATACTGATTTTCTGGTAGACACTGTATCTTTCTTTATTGTGTACGAGGACCAATCACAGATTACTTGCAATGTGAAGTGCCAAAGAGATGTGTTGCAAATGCTTTTACACACTTCTGTTGTTCAAACTGGGTAAAAAGTACATCTTTGTTTTAGGCCAGTGTAATGTGGATCATTGGACATTTTCCCTGTGTAGCGCATTGTTATGGGTTTGTGTGGCGCGGTTTTCCTTGGTGGCAGGGGAGGGGGGCTGCAGAGGCGGTCCCGTTAAGAAGTTGCTGGAAGAATTCGCTGCCCCAAAATGTCGGACCCATGCGCCAAAATGTCGGACCCGCGCGCCAAAATGTCGGACCCGCCTCTAGGCGGGGAGTGACGGTGGTAACGCCTCTGGGAAACATATTTAAGAAGGGGAACCGGTAGTGTGGGGGGGGGGAAACCTGAGAGGAACATCGCTGCCGACACTGGAATCATGGAAGTGGAGGGGGAGGAGGAGGCGCCTGAGGAGGCTGATGGCCCTGCAGCCCAGGGGGGTGAACGGTGGAGCGGAAGCTCCCGAAGGTGGCCGTAACCCCATGGTAAAAACCGCGCTGAAGCAGTGTGAGACGGGAGAGCAGCCCGCAGAAAGGACCCGTGCCAGGGGAGTTCGGGAAGAACTGAAGCCCGCGGAAAGGACCCGCGCCAGGGGAGTTTGGGAAGAACTGAAGCCCACGGAAAGGATCCGCACCAGGGAAGTTTGTGAGGAACTGCAGCCCGCGGAAAGGAACCACGTTGGAGCAGGGAACAAGAGAGGAATCTTCCCCCTGAGGAAAGAAGCGGCAACGACGATGTGTGGCGAGCTGACTCGACCCCCATCCCCGATTCCCCTGCGCTGCCGGGGGGAGGAGGTAGACAGCATCGGTAGTGAACTGAGCCGGGAAGGCGGGAGGGGTGGGGGGAGGTTTGTTCTGATGTTTGGTTTCCCTTCCTAATACCCTTGTGCTTTGTTTTCGTTTTGATTTGTAGTAAATTAAATTGATTTTGTTTTTATCCCAAGTTGAGCCTGTCTTTTGTCCGTGACCATAAGTGGGGAGTGATCCCTCCCTCTCGACCCACAAGCCTGCCTTTGTATTTTCTTCTCATCCCAACGTGGCCAGGCGAGGGGGTGGGGGGGTGAGTGAGCGGCTTCGTGGTGCTTTGTTACCGACTGACCTGACCTGAAACCATGACACACATTATACCCTCCTTTTCTATCTGTGAAGCAAAAAATTCTATGCTGGATTTTCTGGGTGGGCTAGAGCCTCATATTTGTGATGGTGTCATACCTCTGCAACTTAATTAAAAACAGCCTGATCTGCCACTGCCACAGAAGCCGCACGATTAAAAGACACATGAAAGGTCAGTGAATCTAACTTACAACCAGCTGGTGATACTTGGAAAGTGTCCCTTCCTGAGTTCTGTCTCAGGGTGATACTTTGAAAAACTGAAGATGATCAGAGTCAGGGGAGGAAAAATTCAGTCTGAGATTTGCTTCCATCAGAAGTATCTTCCTCTATGGGACCATACCATCTAAGCACAGGCAGCTACTCAAAAAGACTCAAGTGCTTTCAGAATTAAAATTGAACTACATGTAAAAAGACTGACTGTGGAGTTGGTGGGGGAAGAGGGAGAATTTGAAATGCAAAAAGATCCAAGGTGGTATAGTGTGGTATGAGCAGAGTTAAGATGCAGATAAAGGCAAAGGTTAGGTGTGACTTCGTAAGGACAGATAGGTTGTGTGGTAAAGAAAGCAGCTATCAGCCTTTACCTTCACATCTGCACAAGGATCTGGCGTTTGTGCTCCTCTGCCTGTGAGACCTTGGACAGGGAGGGAGGAGCGGCCACCACTCTGCATGTCTGGGTCCATCTTCCTGCTTGTCCCTTGACCTGAGATAGAGTGGGACAGTGATCAGCTGCAGTAGAGGAGCCTCTCCTCATCTAGGTTTTGGATGAACCCGAGTACTGTTTCCTTGCCATTGCATAAATCTAACTCTGTTAGCAAAAATTTTTCTCTTATTTAAATAAGCTTAAATCTGGCCAGCTTACCAAAATATCAGTTATGTGTTCTGCATAATACCTGAGTAATTTGTATTCAAATGTATTCATTGTAAACAGCAATTGTACAAAGGTAAGAACTTGCGATGGCATATTTTTTTAATACAGATAGCCCTGTCTAGTTATAATGGAAAAAGGAAGCCCATTTAAGACACCATCAATCAACAAAACCGCTACCCATGCTATATTTTAAAAATATATTGAATTTTAGAACTACACTGAATTAAAATAAAGTACGAATTAAGAACTGGAAACCCATTTAAGTCACAGAAAATAAATAGAATTCACTGAGTATTCGTCATCTTTTCATTTGGAAAACTGGCACTGTTTCAAGTCAGCTGATGACTGGGCCATAAAATTGTTCACCCTGTATGCTTCTACTGTAACAGCATTAATGACTGGCTATGCTCATAAATTAAATCAGCAGAACAGTAAGCAGGGACAAATAATTAAAATAAGCTGTGAACCCTAGCTGCTGGATATTTTTATACCTGGCAGATGGAATAATGTTGTATATACTTCACTGAACACTCTTACATATGTATTTCTAGAGGTGAAAATTGCTTTTTTCCCTAGCTAAGTATTGTCACACACAGGACGGAATCAAATGTTTAAACAGAACCCAGATGGGCAGGATCTCTTGTGTTTTCACTCTTTAAAAAGTGTCTTTTAAACACAGGGAGGTGTTCAGTTAGACTGAATACAATCAGATTGACACTACCTCCTTCGGGAGGAAGGTGCAAACTCCGTATGAATCCACTGAATTCACTGGCAGTAAAAGAAGGTAGAATCAATGTATATTTTAGATGTGCAATGAATCCTTTTAAAACCTTACTTTGTGTAATTTCTGCCTAGACACAGTAAAATATGCAAGTTTTCCGTGTAATGTGCAGAAGCCATTGCACATTTGCTTCTTGGGCAGTGTATAAATTAATCACTTCAGGCTGCTTCAGTGCCCAGTGAGTATATGAGCATGTAAATACATAATTGTGAAAGGCTCCTTACGCTTGCAATTTTTAAATCAATTCCTATCAGCAGTATATTTTCTGAAAAAAAAAAAAAAAACCCAAAAAAAAACCCCCCCCAAACTAGTGAAAATTTAGTATTGTCATTTAACATGACAGCTCTAGATTCCAGCATCAGTAAAGCATGAAAACAACTTTGAGCTTCAGCTTGTTGGTAATTAGCTAAGCAGACGTTAACCTTGAAGGTGTTGCCACTGCATTGCATAGTGAGTGAAAACATCCACTTGGTTTTAACGGAGAGTATCGAGTATAACACACTACTCAGATCCTCTCCCCCAAGCACACTGAAGTGCAACAGTAAATCTGGTAATTACGGCAAAAATATGGGCAGCATTTCCAGCTGCCAGTCACTCCTGGTGGCTCGTCACACACACACACACACACACACACACACACACACACACACACAAAGAAAAAAAAAAGAGTTAATGAATCTGGAAATTTAGTAGAGAACAGGAAGCTGGGAAAGCTAAAATGTGGGAGTGCATTGCATCCTGCTCACTTCTCCTCATCTGTGGATGCAGTTGCCGGTTCAGAGCCCCGGCGTGCAGCAGCTCAGGTACCTCCCGCTGCTCAGAAACCGACGAAAGCCTCGTGTTAGACTCAGCCAACGGTTTCGGCACCGGGAGAGCGAATCACTGTTCGTTCGTTCCCCATCTAGACCTCAGATCATGCTCGAAAGAAACCGGGCACTGTTCAGGCTCTATCAACAGGTTCCTCGCCGGCTTCCGCGGGGCGCGGCCGCGCCCGTCCCCGCCGCGGATCCGACCGACACGGCGCCCGACAGCCCGCCCTCCCTCCCTCCCTCCCTCTCGCCGGGGCTGCCTTCCCCGCCGCCGCCACCGCCTCCGTCTGACGGGGCTCCGCGGCTCCCGGCCCCCAGCCCCTTCACCGCAGTGGGTTCTACCGCCAGCTCGGCGGCGGCGGGCTGCGCCCCAGCGAGGGACAAGCTGCCTGCCGGCCGCGCCGAGGCAACGATGGGGCCACCCCAGCGGGAGGTGACCTCGCCTCCCGCCGCCTGCCCCTCTCCGGGGGACCCGGGCTCTCCCCGTCGGCCCGGACGAGGGCAGACGTTTGGATCAGGGGCTGCTCCTCCCGCCGCCCGCCTGAGCGGGAGGCACCCGCCCTCCGAAGAGGCGCAGCGAGAGCGGCAGCGCGAGAGCCGGTGCCCGCCCAGCGGAGTCGCCCCGGCGGCGCACCCGGCCCCGAGGGCCCGCGGCGCAGAGTTAGGCTCCATGGCGAGGAGGAGGAGGAGCAGGAGGAGGAGCAGCCGCAGCTGGGATTGGGGCCCGCCGGCGCCGCCCGCCCGGCTGGGGGGAGGAGGCGGCAGGAGGAGGAGCGGCGGCGCGG
>VYZV01010212.1:34954-68486 GCA_013401275.1 Pandion haliaetus
CTTTAGGCAGTATGCTCATCCACCCCACTTTAGGGTTCGGAAGTTTCCATGTACGTTTACACTGACTTCTGTCTCCCACCTAATAAAATCTTGATTACCTATTGATGACTGTACTATCGTGCTCAGTATCAGCTGTTCATTTTAATTTAGAAACATACCAAAATCAGGCTTAAAAACCTCTCTCTTATTTTGACTTAAAGTAACATAAATCTGTTACCTGGCAGAGGTGTTGCAGGCTCTTTCTCGCTCTGCTGCTTTTCTGAAAAGGTCTTCACTGTCATGGAAAACATTATCTTTGTTTTGCTTTTCAGATGACTACTTTGGGCAACCTGACACCCTCAAGCACTGTGTTTTTCTGTTGTGATATGCAAGAGCGATTCCGTCCTGCCATCAAGTACTTCGGTGATATCATCAGTGTGGGGCAACGGCTGGTATGGTTTTTGCTTTTTTTTCTTGTAGTGGGTTTTGATGACACATGTAAATTTATTATAATAACCAGTTTACTGGTTATTCAGTTTCACAAAATAACAATGTCTTTGCCATTATCGTTCCTTAGTAATTTCTTGTATGCTTTTCTTCCTGCCCCCTTGCAGCTCCAAGGTGCACGGCTCCTAGGAATTCCAGTTATTGTAACTGAACAGTATCCCAAAGGTCTCGGCAGCACTGTGCAAGAAATTGATTTAACAGGAGCTAAACTCGTGCTTCCCAAAACAAAATTTTCAATGGTGTTGCCAGAAGTCGAAGCAGCATTAGCAGAGATCCCTGGGGTGCGCAGCGTTGTCCTATTTGGAGTAGAAGTACGTGCCTTGCCATTCTTGTACTGTTTTATGGTAAAGTAAGTTGGCCCACGATAGTATTAAGCATTACTTTCTACAATTAAAAAAAGAGTCAATTTATATTGCTTAGAGCTCAGATATCCTCTACAGATTAAATTATTCTTGTGTTAATTGTCTTTGATATTATCTCATAATAAAATTTGAAATGAGATATTTGTAAACTACAGGCTCTTGTCTCAAGCTTGATGGGCATTTAAAACCCACATTGAATTCCCTAGTAATGTCAGGGGTAGAAAAATACGTGTTTGAACCCTAAGTAATTATGTACTTTAATTTGGCATTGTGCTACTCATGTTTTATAACAATGGTTTGTTGGTGGTTTTTTTGCCTGTGATTTCTCCCCTGTAGACTCATGTCTGCATCCAGCAAACAGCATTGGAATTAATTGGCAGAGGTCTGGAAGTCCACATAGTAGCTGATGCCACCTCATCAAGAAGTATGATGGACAGAATGTTTGCTCTTGAGGTAAGTTTCTTAGTCAAGGCTTTCTCTACCTTGGGTATGTATGTTAATTTCCCTACTTATTGTAAGCTAACAAGGAATTTCTAAGGACGGTAAGTAGTAAACAGATGTAGACCTGAGAAGAGGTGAATGTTCTGATTCTCAAAATAGCTTCCAGGGTGGAGAAGGATTACTGCCTTATTTTTTCTGCCTAACTTATGATTTAATATGTGGAACCCAGTTTGGGATACTTGGATTTTAAAAGTGGTTGTTTTGTGCAATCTAGGTTACTCTGTATAACCATTAGCATTTTAGGATATTTTCTTATGGAGTGTTATCTGTTTAGCAGGGTAGAAGTGCTACAGAGCTATTGATTTTTGTTGTTCCAAACAGCATTTGTTCTGCTGTTGAAATTCCTTGAAATGCAATGGAATATAGTAAGTGATCCTGTTCAAAGCTCATTGTATGTCTGTCCTTCCCTCTGCTCTTCCTCATCAGTGCAAATTAAAGCTTAATCTCAAGACTCTGTGACTATAGTAAAGACTTCCCTCTGCCCTCCCTTTATAGTAGGTTAGTCTAACTAAATGTTAAGAAAGTGCAGATAAATGTAACAAAAAGATATAAAAGCATGTACAACTATGTGGTAGCAAATTCACACAAATGATTTTTTGATAGTGTACTCCAGCTTGCCTACAGGCATCACTGTTAGAAATCAAAAACTGGTATATACATTAAGTATTTCAATTTTTTCCCTCAGGCCCTAACAACTATTTGGAAATTCAGACTAATAATGACTACAGCATTTTATACTTCTTTCATAGATTTCAATTTTTTCCCTCAGGCCCTAACAACTATTTGGAAATTCAAACTAATAATGACTATAGCATTTTATACTTCTTTCATAGATTTCAAGAAGACTTTTAATTTCTTCTGTTTCTCATGAATAAGAGAATTAAAGGGAAATCACCAGCATATAGCGTTTGATGAGACCCATGACTTTGATTAAGTGGAAGCTTAATGTCATCTGTCACGTAAAGCATAGTGACGCACACAGAGTGCAGGAATGACTGGAATCATGCACTTCCCAAGTCAGTGTGGTGCAGTAGTAGAGAAAACAAATACAGAAAGCTGAAATCTGTTTGCATATATCTTTGTACATTTGATTATCACTTATGCTGTGTCTGCAAGCGTAGAAGTTGGTGCAGTGTTAATAGAGGTTAAAGCAGTGACTAACTAGCTTTGCTTTTCTTTCTAGTCAAAAGGGTATCAATCATCTTAAAAGTGTGGTTGGTTGCAAAAGATGTAATCCAGGCAAATTGGTCAGTTTTAGGTAACTTTCTAGTATGTCTTTGCAATGTTTTCTCACCAAGCACAAAGAAGACGTTTTGCTCTGGTCCCTTAAGTAGTCATCATCAAAATATGGTTTGGGGAATGTTTACTGGCTTGCTGTGATAAGCCAGCCAGTTATGTGGCAGTAACTCCTCCTCACCCTCCTCTGTGGCTGCAGACGCCAACATTGTCTCCTTTTTGTGCCATAGAACCTCTTTTAAAAATGCTGCTGAGGGCTGTGGGCAAGACGTGGGCATGCCTGGGAGCAGGAGACTAGGGGAAAGGGAAACATGTACTGGGCATGTCAGTAATCCTGATTGACCATGGTGATATGTTTCTTACGGAAGTTGGTAAAATACCAAAGCATTTGGGTAATCCTGCTTTAGTCACACTGTACAGCTGACAGTTCCTAGTCATGCTTTTTTAATTAGTGAGTCTGGCATTGTCTCTTGTGCAAACATGCTCCATACCTGGTGAACTGAGGTGAGGTTCATTGATCTGTGTTCCCTGGATCCTTCTCCTTACCTTTCTGGGAAGATGGGTGTAATGTTTACCTTTTCCCAGTAACAGCCCTCCTCTGTTCACAGTGACCTTTCAAGGATGGTAGCGTGACCTTGCAGTGCTAACAACCAGCTTCCTCAGCAACCTCAAATAAATCCCATCTGGTCCCACTCGCCCCTTCAGTCCTCCACATTTCCCCTCTCATAGCATGTATTTTGATGGTGCTGGTGACGAACATGCAAATATCTTAACAGGTGTACTAGGAAGTGTGGTTTGAATTAATTGATAGCCAAAGCTTTCTTGTCTGCCTGGATGACCCTAAAGAGTTACTGCCTCTGCTTCTGTTGTGCACTTAAAAATGACAGCAAGCAAAAACTTGCAATCAAAAAAAAAAAATCCAAACCCCAGAAACCAAAAAATCTCAACATTTCCATTGGTGAAATAATTCAACCCAAATGGCGAAGGTTGTGGCTGTTCTTAATCTCTGCCCTCTCTGATGAAGACGCCTTGTGTCACTGCTTGGTCTCAGATTGAGCCAGCTTGGTCTGTTCCTGCTGGATTTCTTTTCTGTTCTACTTGTTTCTCCAGTGTGGGTGCAACACACACTTGCTGCTTTCCTTTGCTTGAAAGACTATGTTCCGAGAAAGCTTTTTATTTCCTTTAAAATAATCCAGTATGCTTAGCATGTGCATCAATTCATTCCTACTAATCTCAAAACTATATAAATTATACTTCGTCCTAGAAGTAAGCCAGTGTTAGCATCTTTGACATGTTATGATATGTTTCACTTCTGAAGAAAAGACATTCTGTTTTTTTCAATCTTCTCAGAAGGCAAGGTTCTTTTAACAGCCTGTTTTTTCTCTCATCCATACTAGCTAAAAGCAAAAACTTTGTGTTCCTGGGAAAGTACATCTTGAAAGTATTGCTATAATATTTCATTGTGATTTACCTATTTTTCTCTTTTGTATGTGTATGTGGTTTAAACAAATGTGTCATTGTACAGAATAGGAGAGCTGGGAAGCTATCTGCTTTGTTTCAACTTGAGAATATCGCAGGGCTTGCTGCCATTATTGCAAGCAGGGAACATTGACTTGAGTAAATCTAGCCTAGTTAGTTTATCATTATATAGACTAGTTACATGTGCTTTACTGGTCCCCTAAAATTAATAACTTCCCCCCTCAATTGCTTTGTAATCGAACAACTAAACAGCAGTGATCTATGTCTGCCCTAGAAAGATTGGAGAGTCTCTTTCCTTTAGTAATTATAATTGAAACCTGTCTGAAGGTGAACGTATCTGTATTTTCTGCCTCTTGCCCTCCCCTGGCTCATTCAGGACCCCATTAGATTTGGTGGAGCATGCAGCTGAGGAGAGGATGATGGAGGGAAAGCTGGATCGATGAAGAGTTTTACTGCCAAAGCATCTGTACAATTGCTGGGAAGCTGGTGGGGGTTAGGGTGTGGTCAGCCTTTACTTAAAGATAACTTTGCTACCTAGGCAACAACCACAGTCTTAAAAGTCCAAAAATTTTACAGTAAGTCCTGTGGCTTGGGCTACGTGTAGCATTGCTCTGTTTAGTTGCACAGTTATAAGATATAGCAGACCTCTTTCAGAATTGCTAGCTATGCGGTGAGGCTTTTTATTCTGTAGCCTGTGAGGACTAACTCAGGAGTTATTGAGGCTGTTGTTTAAAAGAAGCTGCTGTTGTGCTAGTGTGATTTATAAGGTCTGTAGAGGAGCTTTTCATTCTGTCTCCTGAGATTATTAGTACTAGCACGCTGTGTATTCCAAAGACCGAAGTACTAGTACATAACAAGCCCTGAAAGAAATTGTTAGAATTAAGTTTCTTGCTGAACACCTTTAGCTTGGACCTCACTATTTTCTTTTTTCCCCAGGCCTTTCAAATCTCCTTGACAGTGAAGAAAGCTAGCCTTGGGACCATGCAAGGGGAAAGGGCTGTTAATATAAGAGGGCATGGGTCTTCTAGATATTAAATCTGACACGGAGGAAGGATCTAGTCCAAGCAGGAAGCCTTATTTGCAATCCAGGGCAGCCTTTTTCCTCAGGAAAGTCTAAAAACGGGCACTTTTCATCCTAGCTTTGTAAATGACACCACTGAAAAATGCTGGAATGTAATTGGCAATACTTTTGGCAATAGATGTTTTTAAAAATACATTTTTTTTTTTTTTTTTTTTTTTTTACATGATTTATACTCATTCACATTTGCAAGTATCTCATGTTATTCTTTCTCTGCTCTTTTCTCTTTCAGCGTCTTGCACGTACTGGAATTATAGTTACTACTAGTGAAGCTATATTGCTGCAGCTGGTAGCTGATAAAGAACATCCAAAATTCAAAGAAATCCAAAATCTCATTAAGGCAAGTGCCCCTGAGTCGGGGCTCCTTTCCAAAGTTTAAAGAGGATGTGGAGGAAGCGGATCTCATTGTCATCTTTAAGGAGGAAGGAAAGCTGTAAGCACACATGTACGCCTTCTTTCACTCAAAGTTTGGTAGAAGTGTAAAATTAAAAATTGACATACTCATGCTTGCCTTAGCAAAATTGGTTATACATCTGGGTACCAGTATGTTCTGTTTAGTTATGTCTGTCAGAAGCTTTGGGTACCGTAGGATCCTTTTGTTATCAAATGTCCTTATTTATTTGCGAAACAAAAACTAACAGAGGTGCCTGCTAGTCTATACTATTCACTGATTGTAACAGCTCCAAAAAGTGCATATTTCTGTGACGCCTCTTGATTGTGCACTTTGTGAAAGCGTTCTGTGATATTCTGTTTTACTTTTTTATTAATAGAAGATAATTACGTATTGGATAAATGTGATGTGATACACTTTAATGTTCTGTGTAAATGAAATATTTTAATAGGGCATAAGTTAAAACCGAGTAAGATATACTACATGTGCGCTTTTGTTCTCAAGGATAAAATTTAAGAGCTTTGCTTTATAGGCAAGACACATAGATCAAGCAGCAGTGCTGAAGCCTGCATCATGATTTTCAGTTATTCTGAAATTGACTGCCCAACCCTGTACTTCCCTTAAGTGTACACAAACAGAAAACTGTCTTAATGAGTTCTTTATAAACAACTGGTGTGAAGCCCTTCAGAACTAGCAGAAGATCACCAAAACTGTAAATAATTTGGCAATGCTAAGGATGCTAACAAATAAAAGCTTTTCAGCCTCAAGTGCTGAATCTACTACTATATTTAGATTTACTTGTTGTTTTTTTTTTTTTACCCTATTTTAGTTAGATTTAATAATTCCATCTGATTTACCTATTTGGCCAAGTGAGCTCTGAAAGAATCCTCAGTTTCTCTACGTTTTCTTTGTGGGATGCAGTTGGGTGGCATTTAAATGGAATCTGGCCTAAAAGCATTCTTCAGAAAAATAGCATCTTTAACTTAATGATATATATATTTTCTAGCTAGAACCAATCTTTTAACACGTGATTGTTCATAAAGGCACTTCCTTCCTGTTCCAGTGGTTTAAACAATGTTGTATGAAGTTTACAGTGTGACTGAGATTTATTTTTTTAAGAGTACTAGAGGATGTCATAATGAACACTGATCTTTTTGGTAGAAAACCAATTAAGAGTAAATGTATTGTTTTAAATTGCTTATTTTCCCCACAAGATGGCTCTAAAAAAGTTGTTTCAGAGAGTTATAACCTTTATATGTTCAAAACAAATAAAATGTTAACATTTGCTGTGTCTCTTACGCTCGTTATATTTATTGAAGAGCAAANGCATCTAGTTACAGTGTTATTTAGTGCTCCAAAATATGAGAAATGAACATTATGCTTCAAGCTGGAGGCAGGAAGGCAAGTTGAGTTGAAGAACCATTGTCCTATGTCACTGACCTACTTTTTACCTTCTTTTCTGGTATATTAATCATGTTGCCTAGCAGTATAAAGTCCACATATAAATCAACAGCTGAGCACAAAAATGCTGTAAATTTCTCATGAAATAATGGTTTTATTGCTTTCTTATCTTTTTGTGTTGATGGTACCTAGAGTTAGTAATTGAAGGAAAAATCATAACAGTTTGGTTTTTTTTTTACATGTGTTTATTTTTGGAACAATATCAATTTCCTCAATAACAAATACATGAGGTTTTTAAGAGATAATTGTACCTGTTACTAAAAATTTACCATTTTTATACAAACATAAGTTGGAGGACAGATGTCACAAGTTCCTTTGCACATAGTCCTTTTCTAACTAAAGGTTTTTACTGCAAGGGGAATCATTTGCTAGCAAGATGGCACTAGAGAAGAATCTATAAGATACACTGATATTCTCTCTGATGATTTTACTTTTTTTTTGTTTTGGTTTTTTTTGGTATTTGCATAGCCTTCTGTGGCAAACTAGATTTTTGTGAAGGTCCTTATTTTTTGTTTTTTTCCATAAGCTCAAAAAATAAGAATGCAGAAATACCCAGGCTTATGCTATAAATCTGAGCTCTTAGATACGAATTTAGGGGCAGAATGATTGAAGTATTTCTCCCTCATTAGATGGGTGCATTAATCAGCATCACAGGAATCATCCAGATAAGATTCTAAAAATGTTTATTTAAAAAGAATAGAAAAAGTGTTGCCATATATGGCAACTTACGTAAAGTAAGTTTATTTACAGGAGAGAATTTCCTTTGCTTCGTCATGCTTTAACTCATCTGTGGTTTCTGTTCTCTGACAAGCGGGTGTTCTCATGCAGTGGAACAGCAGAACTGAGCTGTGTAAGAAGAGGTCTGCAGGCTGTTGCATTACCTAGTGTAAGTACTGTTTTGCCCTGCAAGGATATGAAATAAATTAATGAAACAACATGGTGGAGAATTGCTTAGGCGTATACTCAGGTGATTGTGAAAAAGCCTAATTCATCACTGCCAGGCTGTCCTTTAATTGAAGGCTTCACCACAGCTGTGGCTAAGCAAAATGATTGCCACCTGCTGTAGGTGACTTCAGTGTAATTTCTCTTTCCTTGGGGAAGCAGACAGACTGTCCTTGATAGAGAAGGCTGGTTTATTTTCCTCTGTAGGTGTTCTGCCTCTGTGCAAAGTTGCTGATGAGTTGTTAGCCTCACTGGAGTAGTTGGTGTACAAATTCTATGCTAAATGTAATAATAGGCATGTGTGTCATAGGTTTTTCTCTGCTAAACCCGTATGAAGATGAGTGCTTTTTTCCTTATTGGGACAGTTTAAGTTTTGAGTTTAAAATATGATCCTCTCTATTCACAGAACCGTGGTCCTTCTATTATTTTTCCACCTGTATGATAATTTTGTATGAACGAAAACAAATAAGGTCCCCAGTACCCTTTGCAAAACCTGAAAATGGAGAATGAATAAAAAATCAGCTGTTGCTAGCCAATGTTTTCTGTTATCGTCATCACAAATGGCTGGAGAAATGATGCTGTGGGACTGCTCCACCATCATTTCTGCACTTGCCTGACAGTAGTTCTCAGGTAAATGTGCACTGAAATAAATCATGCTGCTTATTGAGTATGCTTCCTATTAGACATCAGGGTGGTGCTCTCTCTCTCCTGCCCCACGCCCGCCCTATACATTACCTAAACAATGACATTAATCTTTCAGGAGAGAAGAATTAGGATCAGTCTTCTTTTTGACGTGAGCACTCTTGTTTTTTCTTTTAGAAGCCTCATAGATTTTTTTTTTTAAGATTTTTGTTGAACTGAAACTCTTCTACTGCTACAGATTTGTTCTTTTACTTACGAGATGAACTTTCAATGCTTTGTTGCTTTAAAAGCTTTGTTTCTATTAATCGTGAAGTAATAGCTGGACCTGTGGAGCTGAAAAAAGGCAAATGATATTAAGGAGGATAAAGGCTTTTGCTTTGATGAACAGAGATGCCAATTAGTGCTGTGATGTAGTTCACTTGTTATTCTTCAGAGTATTTTCTACCGTATTAAGTGCTATGGCAGTGACAGAAGATGTCAGTGATTTGTAGAATCTAGGTTTTTTTTCCCCCTCTGGATAAATTAGAGACAAACTGTACTAGACGGGTGTAACAGATGTTTTTCAGATAGGTTTAGAACATCTGCTCTGCAAATGGGCTATGGCAGGAAATCCTTGGAAAAAAAGTTCTGTTTTGATTGTCCAGCGTTGGTTTCTTCTTAATAATCTCTGAAACGGAATACTTTCATGAAGCTGTTGTTAGACCTCTCTGTAATCTCAAAAAGTGCTTCTGGTACAGCAGAGGTTAGGATTGATAGTAGGCTGCTGCTTCTCTTAGGACAGAAATATATATATGAAGATAAGGTAGAGTGTGGGGTCTGGCTTTTTATTACTTTTTTGAATTGCATAACTTAGTTTTTCATATGAGATAAAGGAATACTTGCAAAGGACTGCTGTGGATAGAAGGAATTTATTAAGTATTAGCATGCTTAGGTCAGCTTAATAGGCTTACTAAAACCGCCAGGGTTGGCAGCTCTCCTGCCACTGACAGCATTAGGCTTTGCTTTAATGAAACCCTTTTATCTCCCCAAGAGAGAAGATTGAGCAAACAAATGAAGAGAGCAGTTAATGGAGAATAGAAAGTGAAGTGCAAAAGCAAAATGGGAAAGAAGACTTGTTTTCTAATTATTACTGTTTGGTTTGGGTTTGTTTTTTTTCCCCATGGGGATGTTAAGAAGCTGGAACACTTATTAACATAGAATTACATACCTTAAGTTTGCAAAAACTCGGTAGGTCACAGCAATCCTTGCCTCTGTCTGGCTGTGAACTTTATTGTCTTCTTGGACTGTTTTTACCTTGTTTTCATTACCTTGTAACTGTCCAAAAAGCAGCTAAGCTTTTTGGCTCCGAGTATCACAGAAATTGCCAACTGGAAGGGTAAATATTCTGGTATCAGTATAAAAAGAAGGGGAAGGTGTTGGAGCAAAGACTGAAGATCACCACATCCTCAGCACTGACATCCTCGAGGCAGGTATGAACTGTTACCTGCACAGTGGTTTGAAGAGCAGGAATACGTACAACTGAGACTTGGACTAACTAAAAGCTCTCTGAAAACAAAGATAGCTCATCACAACTGCAATGATTTTACCTGCCTAGGATGTGGATTTTTATAGCTAAAAGATCTTTGTACACATGAAATTACGTGAGTTAGAACTAGGTTGGTGCCACTCATCTTGCATCATAGGGAGGGGGCTGGATTGTTAGACTGAGCCAAAATCCGTTAGTGGCAGCCTCTCACTGTGCTGCCATAGGAAAGTAGATGTTTGCAATTAATCCAAATAAGAATATTTGAACTATTTTTTCAGAAAGATTTGCCTGTTCAGGTTCACAAACCTCTTGGTAAAACCTTAGTCCAGCTGAACTTCTGAAGCTGGATTTTAAAATGTCGTTCAGACATCTGGAAGAGCAGGCGTTCGGCTACCACATTGTTTCCATAGTTTGTAGGAGCTTATTAAAATCAAGTAAGATGTTGCTATTATTTTGAAGTTCCAATATGTACCTGTTTGTGTTATTTGTGTCCCAATAAAACACATTAGACATTCTGCCCTTCACATTTTGATCCAGAATTTGAAGAATTCATTAGGTATGTTAATAATTTCAATGGGATTTGAATTGAGGTGCTGCAGACAGGGTGACTCCATCCAGATTTCCTCCCAAGTCATAAAGTAGGGAACATTGCTGATGGCAAGAACCAAGGAATAAGCTGTCTAACTGCTCACTAGAGTGTTTAACCAACTCATGGCATCAGTGTTTCTACTTCATGTCTCTGGCTAACTTAAAAAAGACAAACTTACTTTCAGACATTATCTTGTTATGTGTGTGTTTATGTATTGTGGCATTGTTTAGTTTTGGTATATTTGTACTAAGGCACTGAAAATCTTGGAGCATTTGTCATGTTAAGTAACCCTGCTGGGTCTTCCTAGTCAAAATCCTTTTATCCAAGGAATCAAAGGATTACCACGTCATCTGCTAGCAACTTCAAGGCTATTTCAAGACCCTTACAGGAAAAAGACAGTCTAAAATTGTGTGAACAATGCCATACAGGAAAGTGTTATCACTGAAACATGGTACATATAGATTTATGCCCTTGGTGCCTACTGACTCAATACTCAAGGTGCCATCACTTGCAAATCTCATGCCCTAAATAGTATGAAGTACCCTCACAGTTCTATTAGTGTTTAGTAGATGTGTTTGGGTGGGTAAGCATGATTAAAATGAGCGGTTTCACTAAAATTGCTAAAATCACCAGAAACAGCACATCACAGGAGGTGTATTACTCAATCTAGTAAGACTGTGCTAACCACACTATTATGCTATATACTATAACTAGACTATTATGTTGCTGTGTAAAATTTTCTTATGCAAAAGAGAACCCATTGTAAAGATTATAATTTGTATTCCTGGAACTTCGAGGGCAAGGACTAGTATATTAAAAATTCTGACAGGATTAGTACATTTAAAATTTCAAGGTGAGTAAGTAGCTAAATGGGTAAAATCTCACTCCCATGTACTATCTGGGAGTTTTACAGTTTAATTTAATGGGCCAGGCTGTTGGTCTCTGTGTTTGATTGGAAATGAGCAGTTTACAGAGCTCTGGCGTAGCAGCATGGAGCTGAAACCCAGGAGAGGGTTCTGCACTCTGCTGGGACTGATGCAGCCAGCTCCGATGGTGCTGCTAATTCCTCCCTGCTTTGGTTTCCCTGTCAAGTCCTGATACACTCGTTAACTGTGAATAATGACAAGGTGGGTTCTGAGTAGCCTGCCGCAAATAGGTATTACATGGAATAAGTTTTAAGTTTTCATACAATTAAAAAGCAATCTGTGTCCTGCCATGTCAAGGAGCTGGCAGGTAGTGTCTGCTATTACTAAACTAAATGGGATATACTTCAGGTACAAGCTGAGAATTAAAAGTGTCTCTAAAGTTAGGGATTTTCCTTCCCCCTGCCCCCTCCCTTCACAATGCCCCTTCCTCTCCCAAAGTAAGAAGTAGAAGAGTTTTGCTTAAAGCATGTCAGGAGAGGAAGGAGAATCTGATTTAATCTGCATCATGATCGGATTCAGGCCATGAATCCATTACATTGCTGTTACCATTGAATAGTGTGTATTGTAAACCTGCTGCAGTACAGTGAGCTACTCAATGGCATCCGTGGGTGGCTGTGACAGGAGGTGAGAAGTTACCAGTGCTGGGACCATCCAAAGGCTTTGCCAGTTCTAGGAGACAGACCTTTGCAATGCACAGTATTAGTCACTCTAGGGAAACATTGCAAGAAGCCTATGAGAGTAAAATAGCAGATTTCCTCCTAGGAAGCATAAGCAGTTGAATGCTTAGATGCATTTCTCTCTACTGGGGTGACATTAAAGGTAAGAGAGGCTAAAGTCTTCTAAGGAGCCACTCTTCCCTCCTCAGTGATAAACATCCTCTCACAATTATGTGGAGGTTGAGCAAAAGGCTGAAAGTGAAAAGCTAAAGAACAGCAATTCTATTCTTTCATACAGTTATTTTATTTTAATGAGTACCCAGGAGGATATTCAAGCAGTCTGCAGGAGGGGTTGAGACCAGCAGTGCATGACAATTCAAAGTCCTACACTAGAGAAATACTGAAGGTTTACCAAGCTCCGGTCTGTAAAATGAGATAAGGTTAGACAATTTTCCTGAAAAGCCATGATTTGCAGGGGTTGCTGTATTCTATTAAATGCTTGTCCTTAATCATATATACATGAAACATGGTTTGTCCTATAAATAGTGTTGTTATTCTTTCAGAATGGCATATTTTGGTATATATTTTAATATCTGAATATTAAAAATGATGTTCCTATTACCATTAGTTTAAAACAATTGGGTAACATACAGCAGGTTTACATAGTGGACTTTCTGGTGAGGATAGGTAACATAGTGTTGTGGTTTAACCCCAGTCAGCAACTAAGCACCACAAAGCCACTCACTCCCTCCCTTCCCCATGCCCTCCCCCCCTCCCCGGGGATGGGGGGAGAGAATTTAAAAAAGAAAAAAAGTAAAACTTGTGGGTTAAGATAAGAACAGTTTAATAGAACAGACAGGAAGAAACTAATAATGATAATAACAACAATAATAAAATGACAATAAAAATAAAAGGATTGGAATTTACAAAGCAAGTGATGCACACTGCAATTGCTTACCACTTGCTGACTGATGGCCAGTTAGTTCCTGAGCAGCGACCCCTCCCAGGCCAACTCACCCCAGTTTATGTACTGGCTATGATGTCACGTGGTATGGAATACCTCTTTGGCCAGTCTGAGTCAGCTGTCCCCTCCCAAATCCTTGTGCCCCTCCAGCCTTCTTGCTGGCTGGGCATGAGAAGCTGAAAACTCCCTGGCTTAGTCTAAACGTTACTTAGCAACAACTGTAAACATCAGTGTGTTATCAACATTCTTCTCATACTGAACCCAAAACATGACACTATACCAGCTACTAGGAAGACAATTGACTCTATCCCAGCTGAAACCAGGACATGTGGTCTCCTTATAAAATATTTTTTCATACTAGAAAACCTCTGTATTTCATACTTCGCATATGGTAAGAAGAGTGGCAGTAGCTGTGTTCCACGTTATTAGCTAAAATTCACACATCACCAGTGGAAAACTGACTAACAGAAGCTGAAATGCTGTGCTAAATTAATTTGCTCTGTAAAAAACCTGTTCTAAGCATGCAAAGCTTGATGACAGAAAATATTTCTTGTAATGCGTTGCAGCAGAAGCAGCTTAAGGTGTGTAGCAAAACAAAACAACACCGTGCAGGGATATGCATTGTAGCAATGAAGGTACAATAATTTGAAGGTGGTTTAAGTTAGCCTTTGAAAGTAACTGTTTTTTCTCCAAGCTAGGTTAGCTCAAGTAGATCATCTATATTTCTATTGCTCATCATCAATAATTTCCATTATTCAAGAAATAATTTCTGCATAATTTATAACTTTTGCTCCAACTAGAATTTAGATGGTGTTTTGTAACATCACCAGTCTTGAATAGAAACTTCAAATTTTCTGAACGTGTGCCTTCAGTATACTTTTGTACTGCGTACCAACAAGAGTCACAAAGGTCAGCTGTGATTGGAGACAGACAGATTGCCCAATCCCTAGGTGCTTGGGTCTGGCCTGTCACAGGCTATGGCAGCTTTATGTGATGTACTACTTCCTGATGGCATGGTGAGAGGCAGGTGGTCCTGCACTGGCGCTGCTCAGCTGAGCCAGGGAGCTCTGAGGCAACTCCAGTCCAACTGCTGGTGCAGAAGCATGTCTGTGACTGATGCCACGTGAAGTGGACCAAGCAACATCTAAGCAACTTCTGAAATGACACAGCTCATATCCCGCAGACTGAGAAGAGAGAACAATCGTGCCTCTCTGAATTACATGCCTATAGAAAAAGATGGTTAGGGGCTGAATTTCTGCCTCTTGTTCTAGAAGTTCTCCTGTTGTCTGTTCTCCCAAGCTAATACACAGGAGATGACTGCTAAACGCATTGCTTACATCTTGACATTAGACATTTAAAAAAACATGTTCAGTTCCCAGAGGAATCTGCTGGCAATGTGGAATTTGGGGGGGTCAAGTGGGGCCACAGCACCAGATTTTTTTGTATTGCACTACTTTAAGATGCTCCTTCAAAACTTCGGTGATGTATGGAAGAGGAAATCGATGGCATTTCTGGTCACATGGAACAAGTATATACAGTGGAAATTATTGCAGCCAAAACTTAGAAGTATATATTGGCATAGAAATGGTAAGGATTTCTTGTATTATATACTTATTTATTTACATTTTAAATCTTTAAATGGAATTTTGCCATTGACTGTCAGAAATCCAGGATATGCAAGTGCACATCAAATAGCGTAGAACAAGGGCAGTGCAGGATTCAAAGCCAAGTACTAGTCGTGTCTTACAGCCATTAGCAGTATAATGCACTACTTACATACTTGACTTTTTTGTCCACAGAAAGAAACTGATGTGAAGTAAGGAAAAAGTATGAAGTAAAGGTGACTTTATAGTGACATTCACACAAAATAAAGGTTCTTAATTAAACTGCCCTGTAATATTGTTGGTGCCTGGTGCAACTCCCTTGAAATACTTTCAATGAATGTGTCCTCTCTTTTTTCTTTGTGTGTGTGTAGGGAACAATAAGAGATTACTCTTTCCTGGAATAAAACCAAAAAATTTCAGAGTGCATGAAAAGGTATTTTGGAAACAAAATGTGAATGTGCACAGAGACTAATTCTTCCCAGCAGGCTGTTTGCATGCATTCAGGTAAAGTATGGGACAGCATGCCATTGCTTTACCACATATCACAACCTATTTCTGAATACTAATAGAGTAAATGCAGTGAAAGACAATTAGGATAGTATTTTCAAATGTAACTTGAGTCCAAATACATACTAGAACTTCCTGACAATTTCCATGTTATAAATGAGGAAAGTCACTTCATTTAGATGCTTTAAAAAATTCAGTTGGTAGTTTAAAAAAAACATGGGATATTTCAAACTATTCAGTTTTCGACTGATCCTGTCTAGGTCCTCAGTATTACCATCATATGCACACAAGTAAATGGTTTTGATAAGCTTTGACCCTTCACAAGTGTACATCTGTATCATTAAAGTAGACTTCTTTTCATGTTATCTTTTGTTCTGCAATTAATATGCCATCCTGTTGACCACTTACCTCCTGTTGAAACTGCTAGACATAGCTAGGATGATACTTAGTGTCTTTGCAGATTATATTCTGGAATCCAGGTTATGATCCCAGTTTATTTAGGTTGGTGATCTGATAAACTCATGAGTAATCCCATTGATTACAAAGAATTTAACAGTTTCATGAGATGCAATAGTTTCACCGTATGGTCTATAAAGCAAGCTAAAATACTCTCTATTACTGCACATCACAAATCCTTGAGATTTTAAACTGTTTCCACAGTTTATAGCAAATTACTTATGGCTTTATTCTCTTAGGGAGAGTAAGTAATCCTTACATGCCTGAATAATGTGTGGGATAAACAGAAGCAAGCACATTCCTACCACCAGAATAATAATTAATGTTTAGTAATTAATACCAAAAGGATTTTTTTTCGGAAAGTGGTAGTTGCATTCTTTTCATTGTTACATGCAGCCTTTCAAAGACTTGATTATACTTTCAGTCTTCTTCAATACCTGATCGAGTAAACTCTTCTCTGCAGAATGCTACCTATTGCTGCTGTGTAAGACAGAGAGATCACATCTGCATTACCACACTGCATTTGATCCCTTTCTTGAAAAAAACTTGATAGTATTCAAGGATCAGTGAAAAGGGAACCCAGGAAGTTGGTGGACAGGCATTATTTGCTTCCTATAATGTCCAGCCTGGCTCGGTTTAACTATAAAAATGGAGAGCTCAGTCAGTAACAGCTGAGAGACAGTTTAGAAAGCTGTTTCTTACTGCTTCCCAGTTGTTAGCTGTTATTTTCAAACTGAGAGGCTGGTGCCTTGCTGTGTGTTATTTTGGATACAGTAAAAATTTAGGAGTCTCAGGCACAGGCCAAATATGCAGTGTGAACATAATTTTTAAATGGTTGCCTTATTTAAACTAGTGGAATAAAAGGATGTATTTGCTCTCTATGTGATCATTGGGAGACTCTAGGGAAGAAAAAAAAAGCCATCAGAGCCTAACAGTTCAAATTGCAGAAGAAAAATAGATCAGCCAGGAGTGACTTCAGACTGGAAATTAAAGACAATTGCAAATCATCTGAAGAATGTGTTTCTGAAATGTTCCTCCAGGGGAAATAGCAGCACAAACCCTGACTAGTTTCAGATGGAATTTGCCTGTGTAACCTGCATGTCAAATCCTGTTAATAAATAGCAGTATAAGATATAGTTGTTTCCAATGGTAGGGAGCTGGTAAAAATTTAAATGGTGAGTCAAACTCCGAGTATTTGCCACTTCATGGAGATGAGCGCTTTGCATCCGCACAGACCAGCTAAGCCTGGCAGTCCTCCTCACAGTTGCACTGAGATCACTGGGGGATCAAGAACGTAGGCCTTAGCCAGTGCTGTTTCAGACTAAACTGCCAACAAGCTATAAGAATTTTGTGAGAAAAAAATCAGTCCGGGAGCTGAATCCAAGTCCCCTAATAGGCTTGAGATTTATCCTTGAATAAATATTAAAGTTATAAAGAAACTTTTGTTTCTGTATAGATAGTTAAGTCATTAACCTGTTTACACAGGAAATAATTCTATTATCACTTTTTAAATATATACATGTAGGTTGCAGGACAGTATATCCTGCCAGATCCAAGAGCCTGGGAGAGACGAGGCTGCTCAGCTCCATGTCCCGGGGTCCAACCAGCAGCGAGGCTGGAGGTGCGTTCCCAGCAGGCAGATGCACAAAGAGCACATGTTACATACCACATATGTACCTATAGACATGTCTGGACACACAGACTACACAGACACCCGGAGCACTCGCATGGACACAGCACCAAGGGCCTCATCCCGCTCCCCTCTCCAGCGGAGCGGGACAGGGGTCCAAAAGTGACAATGTGCACACACGTATGGATGAGGTTGGTCCCTCTGGCAGCCAGCACAGACCCTCAGCCTGACCAGCAGCTGCCCCTTGATCCCAGCCTTCCCAGTTGCTGACACTGGGACATAAAAACCTTGAGGCTGCAGCCCTACACCAGCTGCTGCAACAGACTGTTGCACACACATACACACACATGCATACACATGCACACAGAGGTCGCTGGGACTGCCCTGTCCCCATAGCCAAACCCCTTGCACTCTCACCCTCAGACACCCCCACACCCACTTACTCCTGGCCATTTCACCAGCCCAGCATCCCATCCAGTGTGATCCTCACTGGTGCTTGCGCTCCCATACCCACCGTGGTCACTGCACCATGGACATGGGGCTCCCACCCACTCTCTGACACCAGCCACTGCACTCAGACCCCACGTGTACATACACATGTACATGTGCACACTGACACATGCGTGCAAACACAGAGACGTGTATGCACGCACAGAGCCACCACCCAGGACAGAGTGAGGAAGGACTGTGGTGAGCAGCCAGGACAGGCTGCACTGGCTGGGCACAGGGCATGACCGACAAGCGTACCCACCAGCCAACCACTTACCTGTCACCAGCCCTTTTTGGCCCCTCGCACCTCACTTTGTGTTATGGGTTTGTGTGGCGCGGTTTTCTTTGGTAGTGGGGGAGGGGTCTGCAGAGGTGGCTCCTGTAAGAAGCTGCTAGAAGCTCTCCTGGTGCCAAAGAGTCGGACCCACCTCTGCAGCCCAGACAGGGAGTGACCATGGCAGCGCCTCTGGGAGAACAGATTTAAGAAGGGGAACCGGCAGTGTGGGGATGGGAACGTGAGAGGAACATCTCTGCTGATACTGAGGTCATTGAAGAAGGAAGGGGAGGAGTGGCACCTGAGGAGGCTGATGGCCCTGCAGCCTGTGGTGAGACGGCAGGCTGTCCCCCTGCAGTCCATGGAGGTCCATGGTGGAGCAGAGGCTCCCGAAGATGGCAACTCCATGGTAAAAACCGTGCTGAAGCAGTGTGCGGCTGGAGAGCAGAAGCCCGTGGAAAGGACCCACGTTGGAGAAGTTGGTGAAGGACTGTCTCCCGTGGGAGGGACCCCACGCTGGAGCAGGGGACGAGTGAGGAATCTTCCCCCTGAGGNTGGGGGGGGAGGTGTTCTGATGTTTGGTTTTCCTTCCTAATACCCTTGTGGGGTTTTTTTTTAATTTGATTTGTAGTAAATGAACTTGATTTTGTTTCTTCCCCAAGTTGAGCCTGTCTTTTGCCCGTGACCATAAGTGGGGAGTGATCCCTCCCAGTCCTTGTCTCGACCCACGAGCCTGCCTTTGGATTTTCTCCTCATCCCAGCGTGGCCAGGTGCGGGGGTGGGGAGTGAGTGAGCGGCTTCGTGGTGCTTTGTTACTGGCTGGGCTGAAACCGAAACCACGGCACTTTGCCACTCCTGTTCCTCCCCAGATCACACAACCCCCCCCTTTTCTCACCTTTGGTTCCTCCCCTGGACATGCCGTAATAGATCTTATGGGACCCCAATCTGCTCTTCCCCTGCAGCCACAACGTGTCCCCCAGCCCTGGGCAGCAACCCCCACCTCCGTCAGAAGCATGACCCTGGCTGTGCTTAGGATGGCTGCTGGTGGTGGGTTTCAAGCTGGGTGTGGGCTGGGGCTCTCCTGCAACAGCACTGGGAGGGCCATGGCAAGGTGGCTCATTCCTTGGGAGCCCTTAATTTGGGTTCCCTCCTGCTGTCCTGCCCCTGGACTCCTCGAGGTGTGAGCAATGAACCTTTGACGGGCTGGTGGCCCTGGGGTGGGCCTGGCAGCAGCCAGGGCAGGGTATAATTTGGGGTCCCCGTCCTGCCATTGTCACTCTGTGCTCCTTCATGGTATACAGATGAACTTTATCACATTACCTAACAAAACCAGTTCAGTAATCAGACATTTACAACATACCATATGTAAAAAAGCAAGTACCAAACAAGGAATTTGATGACAAAATTGTCTGTGCAGGCAAATGACTTCTTGCTTTGCGATCTCTCATCTTTCTTTGTGAGAAAGCAAGTAACGATGGCACGGGAAGGAGGCAATCCTTTCATTAGCTCTATTAAGTCTACTATTAGTTCCTCCATGCTGTCCCGTTACTGATTATGATCGATTGAGTCTCTTGTCATCATTTAGTATTGTCTGAGAAGGAGAGAATGGAAATTAATAAATATCCAGCCTGGGCAAAAAAATGTCTGCATGACAGGAGATTATAGACTGGAAAAACTGGGTTAACTGGCAAGGTTAATAGAAGGCTGAAGAACATCATTAAAGTACAATGACATTTGACAAATTCAATCATATTGATACCTCTAGGTCTATGCAGAAAAACAGAAACCAGTTCTGTTCCATTCAATTTTTCTTCAATTTTATAAGCATCTGAGATAAGAGGAGGAGAGAGTTTGCTTGCATGTTTGGTGCTTGCTTTGTAATGAAGACTTTAATTAATATTTAAAATATGACCTTTAAATGATGTTACACAATGTTATCTTTGAAAGTAAAGCTGTATTTCAACAAGAGTAACATTGAATTGTATTGAGTATGTTCTTTTCATGACATTACAATGATGCTGTCTCTGGGATATTTTTTTGTAGGGTTATACATCTTTGAATTTTTCATATATAAATAAAAACATCTTAGATGTAATCATAAAATCAAGGTATCACATTTTTAGGTGTTAGACAAAAGTGTTCATTTTCAGCAGATTGTGGTTTCCATTTGTACTAAAACAAGCCAATTAAATTTCAGGTATTCTGCTTTTCAGCCCTTTTTTTTGGTATTCCAAAATTACATGCACTCCTGAACACTTCCAGTAAGTACTAGAGTTTCTTTGGGACATCTCATGACAAGTGTAGTTTATCTCATAGGAATGTGTAAACTTAATTTATTCTTTCCATTCATTCTTAACTTGCTTGCATACTTAGCATGGGTAAAGCCTGCTTTAGTAGTAAAACTGTTTGCTGTGTCAGTCCTGAATTGAAACCTCTGAATGTTCAAGATTAAATATAAAAAGTCTTCTATTTTTAAATCCTCCCCAGCCACAGACACAAGCACAAACACACTCACACGGCTTAACTGTGGGGTTTTGCTGACATTTTATAGCATTTTATTACTTCTAGAACATCTCAGCAACAGAAGCCAGTGTCCCTCAACAAGTATGCCCACAGCTTATAGGTTATTCGTTTAACTTCATAGCTTTTTGCACAAAGACCTTGATGCTGCAAAGTAGTTTGCACTTAACTTGCATGATTGATGGTGCCATTAGCATTGCTTAGCTTTCAATTACAGTATCTTGAGAGTGATAACAATTATTTAACAACTTAATGATACGGCCTTTAGAAACCCCCATGTCTATTATATATCTTTATGTTTAAATACAGGCACATTCTGTTTTCTGTATATTATTCAAGTTCATGACATCTTTGTTCTGTTCTAATGTGGCATTACACTACATGTAGCACTATGACAGCAGGCAGTCTGGGAACAGTTTACAGCTTGGTGCTTCGCAGTAGTTCACCCTACGTGTGTACTTGTAGGCTGTAGCCTCCAAGCTGATGCATACTTTGTGGTCTCACAGACGATGACGGTATTTTCCACTAAATTTACAGAAACACAACTGATTGGAAAAGGTGACAGCAAGGAAAATGTGAGTCCACATAGTCTGATTTTAACAATAGCTCATTATGACTCTCTTCACTAGGAGCAACACAGGGGAGATACTTGTGAGTCAGATGCATAGCAGCTGGAAGACATAGATACACGCTAGCCTGCATGAGGGCTGCTCTGGGGTTGACCCTGAAGAAAACATGATCTTTTAAGGGCATTGGATAGCAGAAGCAAAGCAAGGAATGCGCAGTTGCCCCTATTGCCAGCTTCCACAGCATGCTGTGCTGGAAACTCAGCAGCTAGCCAGAGGGAGTATGTGAGGAGTTAATATGGGAGCGGTGGCTGTTGTTTTTAAGTTGCAGATTAGCAGACCAGTAGCCACAGGATTACCACTTCACAAAATACAGATATATACAATAATGGAGAGGCGACATATGATCACAATTTTGTTATTGTACTCATTACTTTGTAAACAGTCACTTGAACCCACTGTCAAACAGCTGTGTCAGTTCTCCAGTTAGTCATTGCATCTCACGTACCATAACTTCTTGAATTTAAGGGTGATAATTCTTTTTATCAATATATTTGACAGTGCTCTCAGGGATTTCAAAACCACTGATTAATAGATGCTCAACAAGTTGTTAAGTGATGTTAGGTCTCCAAATTCAGATGGAGTGGTCATAAACAACAATTTAAGGAACATTCTTTAATTGTAAGGGTTGTATGTGTTGCATCTGTAATGCACAGGGTTTGACATTAAGTTTTAATGCACTTGATGTCCTATTCATCAAGAAAATCTAGGCTCCCCACATGTCTAAAAAGTGGGTATTATGTGCTTAAAAATAAGATAACAGAAGTTACTTCAACAAATACTTGCTGTGATACAGTGAAATCTCTACATACACTGGACAATCAGAAAGCAGTTCCTCACACACTGAAGTAAAAAACACCATGCTCAGAGCTGCATAATTAACTACAGCTGAATTGTGATACTCAAAGGAAGACTGCAGTCAGTTAATAAAACAAGTGCCTTGAAAGTGTCTTGTCTCAGGATAGTCCTTTAACTCCACTCATAGGTTAATCAGTAATCATGTGAATGGTAGAGCAGTCACTGTGGCACAGACACATGCAGTACTTTGGAAAACATTAAATGCTGAAAAGTTGAGGAAATGGAGCAAAGTATGAGGCAGTTAAATTGGGAAATGCTTCAGAGCTAAATTTCGATTCAGAGGACAATGCTTTTACAGGATATATATAACCCTCAGAGGCAGAACCAACCCAGGCTTACAAAGCATCTGTATTTACACATGAACCAGCGTGATTCTGGGTGTTTTCATTAGGAGCTCAGTTTGGGCATCTTTATAGCTGACTGTTACGGGTTTGTGTGGCACGATTTTCTTTGGTAGTGGGGCAGGGGGCTGCAGAGGTGACTCCTGTAAGAAGCTGCTAGAAGCTCCCCCGGCTCCAAAATGGACCTGCCTCTAGCCCAGGCCGACCCCATCAGTGATGGTGGGAGCACTTCTGGGAGAACAGATTTAAGAAGCGGAACTGGCAGTGTGTGGGGGTTGGAACGTGAGAGGAACACCTTTGCAGATACCGAGGTCAGTGAAGAAGGAGGGGGAGGAGGGGTGCCTGAGCAGGCTGATGGCCCTGCAGCCCATGGTGAGAAGGCAGGCTGTCCCCCTGCAGTCCATGGAGGTCCATGGTGGAGCGGAGGCTCCCGAAGATGGCGGTAACTCCATGGGAAAACACGCGCTGGAGCAGTGTGTGACTGGAGAGCAGCCTGCAGAAAGGACCCACGCCAGGGAAGTTTGGGAAGAACTGAAGACCGCAGAAAGGACCCACGTCAGGGAGGTTTGTGANGAGGAGGTAGAAAGAACAGGGAATGGAGCTGAGCTGGGAAGGCGGGAGGGGTGGGGGGGGGGTGGTGTTCTGAGGTTTGATTTTCCTTCCTAATATCCTTGGTTTTTATTTGATTTGTAGTACATTAAATTGATTTTGTTTCTTCCCCAAGTTGAGCCTGTCTTTTGCCCGTGACCATAAGTGGGGAGTGATCCCTCCCAGTCCTTGTCTCGACCCACGAGTCTGCCTTTGGATTTTCTCCTCATCCCAGCGTGGCCAGGTGCGGGGGTGGGGAGTGAGTGAGCGGCTTCGTTGTGCTTTGTTACTGGCTGGGCTGAAACCGAAACCACGACACTGACCTTGCCCAAAAGGCCAGATTCAGAGCTCTGATGTGAGGTACAGTAATCAAAGCACAAGTGTTTTTTATGTAATAGTATGATTTCTGAGATTCTATGATTAAGGAGTAGTAGATCCACAATCAGTGACTATACACAGAGAAGCCCAGTTCTTAAATTCTGCCCTGTAATATTAGAATTATTTAATATATTTTTCCTGTGAGAAAAGGTGGAGAATCTGGTAGCACATCTTAAGTTGAAGAAATAGAATTTGATTAATCCTTGGTGAAAATCTTACTTTCAGTTTTTTTAGGAGCTCTGTCTATAATCTTCTGCTGATTTGGTTTTCTGTGACTTCTTTCTAAAAAAAAAATAAATACTCTTTTTCCTATTGTGTATTGAAAATAAAAAAAGTCAGAAAAAAATTACTTTTTGTTACCACCATGCTTGGCCTTCAGTAGAAAATTGCTGGGATTCTCTCTGGGAAATTTGTTACAAGAAAATACCTCTGAGAAGTATTTAACTTTTAACCTAACAAAGAAATACTGGTAGAAAACAACACATTCATTTCTGAAGTGAAGTCAGTTTATAGTGTATTGGTAAACACAGGCTGGAGAAATGTGAAGCACCTTGATTTCCTTCAGTATTTCAGAGACCAAAAAAACTTGATAACAATTTGAAGTAAATATTCTACCTGTGTACGAGGGCTTACCAACCCTATAGAGACATCCCCTAAAGAAAAAGCTAGCATATAAAAACGAGCTAAACAAGCTACTCTTATGTCTTGAGGATTACTTCCTCTGTTTTCAGAATGAGTATCAAAGGTCTCTAAAGTAAAGTTTTTCCATTTGAATAGTGCCTGAATTGATACACTGGTGCCATCTGTGCTTGGGTTCTTGTGAGAATAATAGAGGTATGCAGGAAACAATCAGATACCACAAATCCTTTAAGGCATGGCATTTTTAATGTGTGTTGTGCAATGTGTCCTTATGTATCTCGTCTCTGTTGAACAAGAGACCTGACTAGCAGCGTACCTTGTACTGCCAGCCACCTCTCTGCCACACCTTTGACTTTTGGGCAGTAAGTCCCAGAGTACCTATTTCCTTTGCAATCACTGCCAAGGGTCAGGCCATCCACACTGCGATAGCAATCCCTTTTTTAATGTTGTCTAGGAAAAAAAGAAATAAAAGCCTAATCCATACTTTCATGGTGACACAGATGAGCCAGACAGAAGCCTAAGAAGGATTTTCTAGCAGAGAAAGAGGGAAATGGTGCAAGAAGGAGCCTGGGGGATGTTTTCTCTGAGGGTTGCTCAAAGGGGAGTGTTCTAACCCTTCCTCTACCAGTTTAGGTAAAAATTTGATTTGAGGTGAAATATTGTCTGCAAACTTTATTGCAAAAAATTAACTTTTACATTTAAAGAGGCTTAAATTATCCCCCAAATTTAGCTAGAGATACTGAGTACACTAAAATTTTGCATTTGCCAAGCTCCTATTAGGTGAGAAGCTGTTTCAGTCAGGTATATCTCACTACATTAAGTAAGAGTTTTGTCTTGCCCATTCTCTGGTATGACTTCTTGACATAGATTAAGCCAAATACCTGAATGTTTTCAGCAAAAGAGATCTGGGGATCTGTTTAAACCAAAGGCACAGGTGACAAAGAGGCAGTGTTACGAGAGACTGATGCAAATCACATGGTCTTCAATGGCTAAGGAATGGAATCTGTAAATTAGTAGTATATTTCTACTAATATAACAGAACATAGAAACATTTGAGCATCAATTATTGCAGCTTTGTATTATTAATAGTTTTCTAATGGTAACTACAAAGGACTAATTGGTACAAAGTTAACCAAACTTCCCATGGCTTTGATTTTTTAACAAAATCTAGTAAACTTGATGCATACTACTCCAGTAATAGCCTGATGCTTCTTTTGTTTCACAAGAAATATATACGGAAGGTGATTTTTTTTTAGTATTCAATAACTGACTACATGGTACACTGAAATAAGAACTGCACTTTTTCAGGGCAGGTTTCAAGGGTCCTCTAAGGAAGGCAGTAAAAGGAGTCAGAGGTCTTAGGGGTATTTCAGAAGTTTAACTTCAGTTCTACTACTTTTCAGTTTCTTTTTGTCTCCTTTAGAGAGCAATTTGTTCTTAATTTATAAGCCAAGACCCAATTTAATAAGTGCATAATTACTGTAACCTGTCAGAAAAAGAGGCGCTCTAGTAGAATCTGATAATAAATTTCATTTAAATTGGGAAGTGGAAGATGGGTGCTGCTTTTCAGAAAAAGTAGGTCAGCTGCCAGGGAAGGCTTCTGGCAAGAGAGTGTGCTGGTGCTTGCAAGAACATAAGAATAAGTTCATTTCATGTTGTACAAAGCACAAAACTAGTATGAGGAATATTTACCTACTTTCTAAAGAAGGTTTGATACTAAGGTAGATCTTAGCATATCCTGAATGTTCTGTCTTAAGAGTGTAACTGTGTGGTGGGTTGACCCTGGCTGGACACCAGGTGCCCACCAAAGCTGTTCTATCACTCCCTCCCTCAGATGGACAGAGGGAGAAAATATAACAAAGGGCTCTCGGGTCGAGATAAGAACAGGGAGAGATCACTCAACCAATTACTGTCACAGGCAAAACAGACTCAACTTGGGGAAAATTAACTTAATTTATTGCCAAACAACCAGAGTAGGGTAGTGAGAAATAAAACCAAATCTCAAAACACCTGCCCTCCACCCCTCTCTTCTTCCTGGGCATAGCTTCACTCCTGGATTCTCTGTCTACCACCTCCAGTGATGAAAGGGGATGGGGAATGGGGGTTACGATCAGTTCATCACAGATTGTTTCTGCCACTTCATCCTCTTCAGGGGCAGGACTCATCGCACTCTTCCCCTGCGCCAGCATGTGGTCCCTCCCACGGCACATAGTCCTTCATGAACTTCTCCAGTGTGGGTCCTTCCCACAGGCTGTAGTCTTTCACAAACTGCTTCAGCATGGGTCATTTCCATAGGGTGCAGTCCTTCAGGAGCACACTGCTCCAGCATGGGCTTCCCACAGGGTCACAGCCTCCTTCGGGCACCCACCTGCTCTGGCATGGGGTCCTCCCTGGGCTGCAGGTGGATATCTGCTCCACCGTGGACCTCCATGGGGTGCAGGGGGACAGCCTGCCTCACCATGGTCTTCACCACGGGCTGCAGGGGAATCTCTGCTCCGGTGCCTGGAGCACCTCCTCCCCCTCCTTGTTCACTGACCTTGGTGTCTGCAGAGTGGTTTCTCTTACGTGTTCTCACTCCTCTCTCCCAGCTGCCGTTTCTGTGCACGCTGCAACTTTTTTTCCCTTCTTAAATATGTTATCACAGAGGCACACCAATATCGCTGATTGGCTCGGCCTTGGTTGGCAGTGGGTCCATCTTAAGGCAGGCTGGTATTGGCTGTCAGACGTAGGGGAAGCTTCTAGCAGCTTCCCACAGAAGTCACCCCTGTAGTCTCCGTCTGCTACCAAAACCTTGCCAGACAAACCCAATACAAACTGTAACTTCTACCAAAGTGCTGAGAGAAAGAAGACCCTACCAGACTCTTCTACCCCACTAAAAAAACAAATTTAAACCTTCAAAATGCCTAATTTTATTATTCTGTTGGACTGTGTATAAGCAGCATACAGATTTACATTCTCAGTAGTACTATCTTTCAATTTTCCTGATTTATCAGGAAGAGTCAATCACCAGAAAAGACTAGAAAGACTGCTTGATCCACACACTTTATATGCAGCATCAAAGGTTTGGGGATTTATTACCCTCAGAATGATATACATCTCTCTCTCCTTCATGAGAACACCCTTTCTACATCATTTAATTATATTAGCTATTGAAAACTGAAAAAAAATGTAAGCAAACCCATCTATTTGATGAGAGTATAAAATAAGCTGCTTTCCCATCTTAATACATGACTCAGTATGATCCACTTCTGCTAAGTTTAAGAAATGTTACTTCTATACACCACAAATCCCCTGAACTGGGTGATGAAACTAATATTCCAGCTTCTAAAACTCTCCTTTAATCTTGAATTCAAATTCTTTCCACATTCTTTCTGTCACTTTTTAGAAACCTGTAGTTTTCAGTTTTTCATTTGACATCTCACAAAAGCTTACAAACTTTTCATTTGTAATCCAAAATACAATGTACCACTTATAATATGTAAGACAGTAGCACAGTTGCCAATGCACTAGATAATATCCTTGCTTGAAAGTGAACATAGGAAGCTGTGTTCATTTCTTAACAAATAAAAACACATCAGTTGCCCTTGTGTGTAGTTAAGTGGGGTGAGAAAGTGTCTGGATTGGAAAGTATCTCCTGGTTTATGAGAGGAGAGAAACCTTCACTTTGAACTCTCTCTCCTGCATACAATATCCTAAAGACATGGTAGAGCAGTTGGACTGGTAGTAGCATCTGCTGCCCCATGGACTAAATATGAAAATACTCTGTGTAAAGCCAGACCACAGGCCTATCTAGGCAGGTAGCCAGTCCCCAATAGTGGCCTAAACAGATGCTTGGGAGGCCAAGAAAATAATAAGAACAAAGCATATATTTTTCGTACTTTCCCAGTCTTCAACTTACGTCAGCTTAATGGATTTCCTGAGGTGGATGTGATTTTCTGTCTTTATTAAAGCTTCAGTAGATTTTCTCCAAGAGTTTGTCCAGATTTCCTTTCACCTTGTATAAACTACAGCATCCCCAAAGTCCTTTTCTTGTTTCCTTCTGTACCAGGAAGAACCTCCTCCTCACGTGGTTTTGAACTCTCCTCTTACTGTTTTATTTGCTGCCAGCCACTTCTTGTATCAGGAAGGAGAGTAAACGGCAGGTCTCTAGATGTGGTCTCTAGGCTGCCTTGATTTTTGTAGACATCTGTGACATCCCTCATCCTCAAATGTCAATGTCCCTTTTCCCATCTGAAGTGTCCTAAACTGCTCCAGATTTCCTCACACAGAAGCTGCTCCATGCCTTTGATCACCCTTACTGCCTCTTGAACATTTTCAGCATTAATGTATTCTCCTTGGAATGAGGGGACCAGAACTGCATACAGTGTTCAAGGCAGCAGGGAACCAGGGCTTTGTATGGTGGCACCGTAATGTTTTCTGTTTTATTTGCTTGTTTTGAGCCCTGAGCAGAAGATAATGCTTTCACTGAATTTGTAGCCCCAAAGTCCTGTTCCGGGAGTGGTAATGGCCACTTCTGATCCTCCCTTTTTATAAGTGGAGTTGGGATTGGTTTTGCCAGTATACAACACCTTGTGTTTACTGACACTGGCTTTCATTCCCCTTGTGTTTCATTGCCCACTCAATAGATCTAGTAAGGCATTTCTGCTGTTCTTCAGTCGGTCTTTGTCCTTACAGATTTATTACGTTTATTCAGCAAGCTATCACCTTATACAGTTTTTTCAGGTAATTTTACTTATACAGCACAGTTTACTTGCTTTTTTACTGTATTATTTAAGGCCCCTTTTTTCTTTAAAGCAACCTTCTTTTACTATAAAAAGAACCTGTAAAGAGACACATTTTTGTTCCCACCCTTATTGATTTGCTCTTCTTACAACTGAAAACACAGGGCTGAACACGTTTTAAAACTTAGAGAAAGACATGGTTCCTGAGCTATGAATTTATATTTCAAATGTGTTTAAAAAAAAACCCAACTTCCCAAACACGACAATTTCCAAGAAGCAAATATTATCTGGAAGATGGCTTTTTGAAATAAAACGCTTTTTGCAACAATGTATACAACATGTCTTCCTTCAGTGACAGGCTCTGTGGTGAGTGTTTGATTGAAAAGACATTCCTATGGTACTCCAGCAGACAAAGGATATGCCCAGGATTAAAGAATTAAAAAACCAAAACGACAGCATGGAAGGTATTGATGGAGTAATGGTAGAAGTAGGATGAACACACATTTAAACCTAGATTTTTGGAGAGAATTTCAGAAGTTCGGGCAGAAATCTTGTAGATGCTGATATAAAGATTCAGAAATTAAATAGTATGAGAGAAAAATTATTTTAAAGGTGGCTGGTAAGATTAGAGTTAGGAAGAACAAGAAGGGATATGTTTTGCTAGTAAAGATGAGAAGTGATGAACCAATTATCATCAAAACAGTCCTGTTTTGGCCAGGTGAACATGAGAAGTCTTTCAAAACTGCTTTGTAAGGGTAACGTATTCTTCAGAACTGCATGTTTTTGTAGGTTTTTTTCCTTTACAGACTGCCATATCTTAAAAAAAAAAAAAAAGTGTTCCCCTGCAGATGTGCAATTATTGAGTTGGATTTATATAAGCGGCTTTCCCATTCCCTGCACTGACAAGGAACCACTTACTAATTATCACAGGCAAACAGCTTGCCCAGATGCATTTAAGAAGCTCATCTTTTCATTTTATACTGATTTCTTGAGAAAGGTAAGTCTCTCCCATAAAACCTGTGCAGCCAATGGAGTAGAAATCCTACCTTGTCAGCAAGGACATGCAATATCAAGCACCTTCTCACAAATAAGCTGAAGGGGCAGGAATGGGCACCAGTGTTGCCTTTTCTTCTTCCTCACTGTGTGTCACTCTCTCCTCAGAGGTCTATAATTGGCAAGATTTATTTTCTGGAGGAAAAGCAGAAATATTTTGACAGATGTGTGCTTCTGTGCATAATATTTTCCAAGAGGAATAGAATTTCAGTCAACTAGAAACAGCTCCCCACCTCATCTCAAATTTTTTGGCAATTTTTTTTTATTAGTTCCACGAAGTGGAGGAGGTGGCAGAGCCTTTCACATTAAGTCCCACTGTCTTTGGCACAATTCCCTTTCCTGCATTTCTCTGTTGGGACAAGAATCTGTATTTCCAAAGGTTTGAGAGAAATACTGATCCCTAATTCTACATGACTTAGGGTGGGCTAATCGTAGCCTCCCCACTGAAGTACTAGTAGAGAACACTAGCAGAGAGCGTATAATGCAGAGAACACATTCATTTTCATGTAATCCAAAACAATTTTGCGTTCTCTATTTTGAGTACAAATTTAACCAAACAAAATACAAACACTTCATTCAACTTTTCCAGGTGAATACTACGCTTTCAGGCTCACCCAACTGGCCTTCAGAGGAATTCTGGTCTTTCAAGGATACGTAACATCCCACCCCAAAACACAACTGGAAATGCAAATGTCACACAATCAAAATCAAATCACCTACCGTAGCCCTTGAGGGTGATGTTCAAGTCTTAGGGTCAGCACCATAGCTCTCCTGGGACAGGATTCACATGGGCATGCCCTGGGATATGAGAGGGCTGACAGCATTTCGGGAGGTCTCCTGCCACCACTACTGTTGGGCAGGCGAGGCCCTGCTGCTGCTGTGGGCAGCGCCTGGGGGCCACATCCCCTCCCTCATCCCACCTGCTCTGCAGCCTCTGCCAAACTGCCAAGAGAAGGGTTTTATTTCCTTGTCCTTCCCCTACCCTTTTAAAAATCCTCTCTCTGTTAAGAGGTCTGAAAACACTCCGTAACGCTGCCATCGGCCACAGTATCAAAGGGAAGATTCAGGAGTCACATTAAAAGGTAACAATCAGAAAATTACAATGCACCCATAAGGTGTTCATTTCCTGCTATTTTGAATATTACACAATATTTTAATAAATATCAACAAACTAATATAAAATGAGTTTTTATTAAATAACACCTGGAATATTATCTTTTTTGCCTCTGGTTATGGTAAAACAGTTGAGCAACATTTTCTGGAGAACCAAACTACAGCAAACTCACTATACCATTTGGGGTGCAATTTAGAGAACAAAAATACTCTTATTATAATTGCAGTGCTACATTTTGTGTGTCAAAGCGTGACGATCGCAGCTGCGCACTGACAAGAGGTGGTGCTGCAACACTGATGTTGGAATTGTTTCACTTCTATCCACTTTCTTTTTTGTGCTTCCCTTGGGAACAAGCATGTTAGGGCCAACTGACTGGATCACAGCAATATCCTTTCCTCAAATTGAAAAATGAAGTTACTCAGCAGAACTTTTAATCATTTGTAGAATTTAAATGGGTTTGGGGGTTTTGTTTCTTTTCCCCCCCTCCGCTCTGCATACCAATGTAATAACACACAAGAGATTTTTTTTTTTTTCCCCAATAGAAATGGAATTTGCTTTACATCCTGTGAACTTTTGCTGGTCATAACTTCAGCAATAATGATGAGTCAGGACCTTAGTCAGATAGGCTGTGATGAATGTCCAAGCAAAAAGGCAAATGCCTGAATCTGCTAAATGCTAGTATTGACTACTTGGAAACAAAAATACATGTACAGTTCTATATTCTGGAGGTCACATTTCTGAAAATGTCTTCTAGGAAATGAAAATTCTAATTCTTAAGTGAACATGAGGTAGGTAGGGGCAAAAGACCTTTGAGTGGAGTGAGGCTTAGATATACATGTATTTTTTCTGCGTGACTTCAATGTTCTGAAAGTGAGAAACTAATAGCAATGGCTTGGATCAGACATGGTGCGGGCAATCACTGTGAAATCCTCCCCATGTAACTCTTTTAACGCACCTCAGTGCTGGCTTGTGGTATCCCTCTTGGTTCCAGTCCTAGACATCGTTTGAACGGAGGCTGCCAGCTGTATTGCATCGTGCCAAATTACGTGGTGGTTTTCAGGTATGTGCAAACAGTGTCAAACAGAGATTAATTTAAACAAATGAATCAGGTGTTGAGATGTTGTTATAAATAAAATAGCACCATTTATATGCTGAGCTGATTTCTAAAGTCTCTTTTGATAGGCAAATCTAAACATCCAGTTCTTGTTAAAGTGTTGGGTTGTTGTTTTGGGTTTTTTTTCCAGTTATAAATTAAGAAAGCTACACTGACCAGGCTCAGCTGAGAAATCGTTGGTTAGTTAGTATATACGGTAGCAACCCCAGGAATGAAGTTGAATTTAAGCCAAATGTGGAACAAGAAATTCAGTGGAAGAACCTCTTCCGAAGTTTTAAGGGTTCCTTTCTTGGAGCTTGTTCTGTTCAGCATACAAAGCAACAGAGTGATTCGTGTTCCCATGTAGCCCACATGTTGCTGGATCCCTCAGTAGTACAGATGTGTGGATGTAAGACAGGAAAGTTGCAGTTTTAGATTCAGCCACTGACAGATTAAAAAGAGCCACAGAGCATAAAATCATAACAAAAATATTTTTAACATGGTAATTGCATACCCCGACTTGTTTCTTGATTCCAATGTTTTGGAACTAGCGTTGATGAAAGAGAAAACAAAAGGCCTGGTTACTATGTTAAAAGTGTATTTGAACCCTTAGGGTAGGATTCTTGAAAGTGCTTAGTGCTGGCCTTTGTTTGCCCCTCTGACATCAACAGGAGCAGAAATAATTCAACGCTGACAATGCTATCCTTAACATGTTCTATAGTAGAACTTATACCTCATGTGACCCCACATCATCCTTCTTTTTTCTAATTAATGTTTTGTTTTAATTCATTTAATCTTCAGATTGGTTGGCCAGGAATACTCAATGGCTAAAGTAACTTTTGATACTTCATCCTTAAAAAGACTTGTTGCTTTTAGGGAGTGTAGGACAAATGCAATTTCAGAAGCTATCCAGCTGTCATGGCAACATACTGACTGATGCAACAAAAATCTGGGAGTTCTGTTAAGATAAGCATAAAAAAAAGGATTATTGGTCAGAGCTCTCTAGTCTACAAAATGGTCTAGAAATCTTGCAAATGCAGTGAGGAATTTCTATGAGGTTGCTAGTATGTCTTGGTATTAGCTCAACTGGAAAGACCACAGCAACGAACTTTTTTTCCTCTTTTTTTCTTGACTAATAGTTTATCTTCTAAACATGTATGGTTTGAACATGTAAAGTTTAAATGCACCTTTGTCTGTAAGCTCAGATCTGGGCTTTTTTAATGGGATCATAAATTTAGAAAGAATGTAATGACACAATTTTCCCCTTTAAATCTGATGTAAAATTGAAGGCTCAAATTCTGTTCTTGGTTACACCACAGCAAAACTGGGCTAGTACTAATCAGTGAATTTTCACTAGTATCTCATGTAAGCAATAAACAAATTAGGATTTAGCACACAGATTT
>VYZV01010214.1:356-21153 GCA_013401275.1 Pandion haliaetus
TTGATAACGCACTGATGTTTTCAGTTGTTGCTAAGTAATGTTCAGTCTAAAGTCAAGGCTTTTCAGCCTTGATGCCCAGCCAGCAAGAAAGCTGCAGGGGCACAAGAAGCTGGGAGGGAACACAGTCAGGGCAGCTGACCCAAAGTGACCAACGGAGTATTCCATACCATATGACGTTTTAGGAACTGCGGTGGGCGCGTTGCGGCTGGGGGACTTCCGGGTTGGTCGGTTGGCGGGTGGTGAGCAGTTGCGTTGTGCATCACTTGTATATTCCAATCCTTTTATTATTATTGTTGTCATCTCATTAGTGTTATCATTATTAGTTTTTTTTTTTCTGTTCTATTAAACCGTTCTTATCTCAACCCACGAGTTTTAGTTCTTTTCCCGATTTTCTCCCCCATCCCACTGGGTGTGGGGGGGGAGTGGGTGAGTGGCTGCGTGGTGCTTAGTTGTTGGCCGGGGTTAAACCACGACACCTCTCTTCCACTGAAACAAAAGATAATGGGATATGGTGGTAATGGCTGAGCTAAAATATGGCTTAAGGCTGTCTGCATACTTGATATGTGTGTACAACAGCATTCAACATTTGAAAAAAATTAGGTCACATAAAGTTTACTTTGTATAAGTATAGACTTTTAACACAAAACAAGGTCTAAGATTTCATAAGATTTTTTTTGACAGTTCCCTTTTAATTTGCAACCTGGCTGATGCTGGAGCTTTTGGATGGATGTTATCAGTATAACTCTGAAAATGACTATCCAGACCATTTTGATCTTGTACTCAATCAGTTTAATGATATCCCATGAGGCTGATGATGGGATTTCGCATGGTTTTGGCATGTCACTCCTTGCAATTTTTATTTTTATACCCTGCAGTCATGAGCTTATGATCTAAGATCCTGGAAAGGAACACTTCCATACTCCTGCCTTTACAGGTCCCTTTTTTTCTTTCCTTTTAAGATAGAATCATGGCCTTTGCATTGTCATTTTACTTGCATTTTTGCATGTCATTTAGCACTTTCTTGCATACGTATACTGGAATTTGTGTATGTGGTGCTTGTCAATTCATACAACAAATAGCTCACAGATGTGGTAAAGGCTCACTATTTGTTCATTTTTAATTATAACTTTGAACCATGATGAGATCGCATTATTTGTGCCTTTTCCTTATTTCTTTAATCATTCCCTTATGGACTTTGCTTTCCTTCACTCAAAAGCAGCCCATTAACACAGACTCTTCAATGGTATGATGTCTTATCCAGTACCAATGTAGCAAAGTCCTTCACTGAATTTGCCAAAACCCCAGATATCTTCATTTCATGGGGGTTCACATTCCTGCCTCAGCTGGCAATGCTGGGAATGCAATAATGAAAAAAACCTAGATGCATATGGAGATCTTCCTATAAATAAGAGGTATACTTTGGCTGTCAAAATGAAAAATCATATTGTGTTTTACTAATAAATGGTATTTACCTTTCATATTTAATGCATGGGGGATAAAAGTTACTATTTTTTTTAATGCTACAACTGGCAAAAGGAAAGAAAACTACAAAGGACTGGTGCTTTCTTTCAAAGCACAGACGTATGTGCTTTGTATCACAGTAGTGACACACTGATTCACAGCAGCTACAGCTTCTGTGCCATTCTTGTGGATTAAAGTAAGAGAAAATAAATGAAATGTTTGGGTTCCAAAATATTGGCTAGATCTTTTATTTATTCATTTATGTACAAAAAATCTGCTTTTCAGGGGATGCAGGAAGAGTCTGGCAGGCATTTGTATGCAGCAGAATGAAACACCAGGAGTAGAATTACAGAGCAGTCTTTCTTCTGTCAGAAAAATCATTGCCACTGTCTTATTGTCCAGAGCCAATCACATCAGTGTGAGACTGGGCACTGCTTTCAAAAGACATTGCACTGATCTATACTAATTTATTAACCCCATCCCTTGAGCAGGCATTATTTAATTGTGCACACAGATGAAGTTACTAGCAGTCAGATCAGAAAATTCATGGAGGAATCATGATGAGCCTGGATTTGATCCTAATGTTTACACTGTTTGTCAAATTCTTATTCATGAAATAAGAAACAGTGCAGACTTTCCACTTTGTGATGCTATTCTGAGACTACACTGAGCTGCCAGAAGTGATTCAGCAAAGTTTAGGATATGGGGCAGAGAAAACCCATCTGCCAGGATTTTTAAAAAGGGAGTCTTGAGGGCTCTGAAGTGACTTAGAGATTTCTGAAGAGCTGACTGGTCCCTGCTCTTCAGAATTTAATGGCTTCAGACAAGAATGGCCTTTTGAACCATCAGGCAAGATAACATACATTTAGCTATGTTAAAATCTCTTCTTCTTTGGTAAGAAGCCTTTCCTACACAGTGCCATCTCATCTCCATGCACACCTACCCCCAAAAAAATAACACTTTGAAGGTTGCCCTACAGCAAGCACCTAGCTTTTGCTCTGATGCTAGTTGCATCGCCCACAGCAGGCAGGGCCAATGAGGCTGGTATGGGTAGAGTGTCTCAGCCTGACGTGCTCCCCTGGACCAGCTGCCACCGAGAAGCTTACCAGGTAGCTCTGCATAGGCACAGAGATCCTGTCAGAGTTACTGCTGCTTGTACACGACACCACACGTGCAAAACCTGGGCCCAAGGATTGACTAGGATGGCCCCACTGCTCTTAAGGTTAAGCAGTATTTTAGAAGCATGTGGCCAACAAGTAATAGGTGACAGCTGGTAAATAAATGGGCACACTGCACTGTCAGGTTCTCATTGCCATGTGTTGACATCAAAGCCAGTGGAGTTATTCTGGATTCATACTGGTAGAAATGAGATCAGCCTGCTGTATGTGAAGTTACTGTAAATATAGAAGAGGATAACATATTAAAATGAAACGTGTGCCAGCCTGTTATACACTGTATGATTAACTTCAAAGTGGCTTCTATAGCACAGAAACCATCTCATTTACAAAAAAAAAAAAAAAAAACAGAAGCAAGCTCATTTGCCTGGATCTTGTATGTAGTATACTAATAATAGTTGCACTGTGGTTCTAAAGATAAGAAAAATAGCAGTCCTCTATGCACTTTTTTCCCACTGCACATTGATCTTCCATATAAGATACATTTTATTCTGCAGCCTTCCAAGGATATCCCTTTTTTCCCCACCCTCTAAGTGGCTATGCGCCTGAAGATAGGCATGTCCTTTGTTCTACAGGATGAGGAGGGACAGGTATGGAAACATGCTCTGTGTCACCACACACCTATGCACACTAGCCCCACACATGTCCAGGAGCATGGGAGAACCCAGTGGCTGTGCAGCCCACTGCCCATCCCCCTTGCATTCATCCCGCAGCTGCAGCCAGGCTGGACAATAGCTTTTCTTCCCCCACATGATCCCTGCTGAAGCTCCACCAGTGGCAACAATAGAGTATCAGGCATGAGTATCAAGTGATGCCTGTTGCATGGTATATTGTGGGCTCCCTGGATGTGCACCTGGGGGGCTAGCAAGATTTTGGAAGTCTGAGAAACACCTCCAGGCAGTGCTTTCCTGGGTTTCTTGGGGACGTGACACTGGACCCTGACCAGATCCCAGCGTATATGCATGTGGGGATGCTGCCCACCCAATGTCCTGGGAAAGATCAGACACAGCAAAGAATCCATCCCCAAAAACACTGCAAAGGGGCTGGGAATAAAAATTCCCAGTGAAGTTCACCCTACTTTCATAGCCACACTGAAGTCATAAAACCCTTAATTCCCCAGTCTTCAGGAATGTCTGCCAGGATAAAGAAGATAGATACAGTTTCCTAATGTAAGAAACAAGCACATTGTGCTATATAGAGCAAAGACATTCTCACACAGAGGTCACAAGCCCTTACTCCACCTGGCTAGAAGTATGTTTTCCTTGGAAATTTTTTCTTTTTTTTTTTTTCCTTGAATTATCAAGTTTTGCTTCATCCACACTTGGGAATACTTTATCATTATTTTCATTATTCATTTGTGTTACATGATTACACTCTAGCCCAAACAGAACAGTTTGGTGCTGGGTGCTGCAGAAATCTGAGAGGAAAAAACCGCGACTATTTCAGACAGATAAAACTGTCCTTCTCTGGCTCAGTCCTGGCTCTTCCTATAAGAGCGTGAACTACACAGTATTCAAGGCCAACATTTTTCCACCAATAATAGAATTAAACACTAGCTCCAAACAAATAGATGCATGAGGAAGATGATAAAGCAGGGATAACCTGAGTGTGTGTTCACATAGATTAGCTGTGCACACAAATACTCACCACCTGCCTCCCAATTACCTGCATGTTCAAGATAGCACTGGGTTTCACAAAAGAGTGAGAATTTGCCAGATGCATTTGGCTGAAATGGCTGTTTCCTGTACAATGTTTGTTAATTGTCCTGCTTCAGCCCCATCATGATGGTTGCATTTCAGCCATGCTAAAAATATACATTGCACACTTGCACTGTGGTTCTTTAAATATATATATAATGTATATGCTATGTAGAGAGACAATACGTATAGCTACATGCATGTGCTATCTCTGCACAGATGCACAAACATACACGCACAAACACATTTCTCTATATACATGCATCAACACATTAGAGTTCTGTAGGATGAATGGCCTTTTAAAGGTATATCAAAAGTGGAATCCTGAACATTCACAAGAAAAAGGAAGAAATAGAATTCCAAATTCAGGTTTCATCACATCAGCTACTAATTATTACAATAAACATCTTGTCTGTAGGGAAAATTCTTTTTTCACAGAATTAATGGAAAATTAACAAGTCTTGATATATTTCATGCATGAGTTGCTTATTCAGCTTTGTATCAGAAGGAAGCAAACATATTGACTAACCCCTCTTCAAATTACATTTGCAAGTAACTGCTTAAAATAAAGTAGTGGCTAAAAATGTAACAGATGATGTCATTTTCACCCTTATGGGTACAGCTCCTGTTTGCAACCTTCAGACCATGACTCAAAGCACTCTTCCTGGAGGAGCTGAACCCATGGCTTCTTGGGCTGCCAGCTTCCAGAAGAAAGGGCTTTTCCTAACCTGAAGAACCACCTCCCCCTCTCCCACCCACATGTCTCAATCACCCCCACTGAGCTTTTATAAAGGCTATTCTCTTCCAAGCACAGAGAAGCATCCTCTAAGCTCTGAAATATGCATGAGCAGGAAGAGTCACAGGCATATCAGGGTCTCCCAGCCCTGCAGATATCAAATTCGGTAGCCCAGGTTTTCTTCCGATTGCATGGACTGATCAGCAGTGAAAGTGAATTGACGTCAAGAGTGCATGATATCCCAGCTCTCCATTTGCACTCTCATAGCTTTAGGGTTTTTGTAAGCAAACATGACGCTTTGCTATGAGTTTTGAAGGCAAAACATACTGCTGAATAATTCAGGCCCCATATGTTTCTTATTACATTTCAGAAATGGCCCCATCTATGTTTTTGGCTGCTGATTTACACTCCACAGAACCCTTTCAGTTTCACAAGGGTCCCACAAAATCTAAGGCCACAAACACTGCTTCCAATTTTTCTCAGCTATAAGCAATCAAGGACGTCCTGCCCTGACACTATTCTTTCCCCAGGTATTCCTCCATGCCCCAAAAAATCTCCTTTAAAAGCCAGGGTGGGAAAAAATACCAAGATCTGAAAGACTACAGAGGACATAATACCTGCACAGGCCTGTATGGATTTCAGGCGAACATTGGGAGCTGGTCCCCTTGCTCATTGCTTAACAACAGGAGAGGAGCAGAGTCCATCGCTTGCCTATAAATATCTAGGTGAGCTCTGTGACAGAGTGCAGGGAAGCCTGCCTCTACTCCAGCACCCTCCTAGATGGCCTCAGCCTGCTGAAAACCTCAGGTTTGGGTTTTGTAAACGCCACCTTCCCCATCTCTGCTGCTTTCTTCTGTCTTGCTCTGATTTTTACTTTGTTCAATCCATTTTTCATATCTTCTCAATGCCTCTTTCTTCTCTTCCCCCTTTTCTCTTTCCTAACTAGATGCTTCCAAGAGGCTTTTTTTTTTTTTTTTTTTTTAACAGCCCTAGATAGTGTCTACACGGTCATTTCCAACCACTGTCTATTACTTTGCATGCTTACTGTAGGGAGAATGTGAGCACAAAAACATTTGTGACACATCAGGGACTTTCAAAATTGATCAAACCTCTTCTAATTTTTTAATGATTATTTCAATATAAATTTTACTGAATGAGCTTTTTAATTTACTTTTTGTTGTCTATGCTTTCTAATTGCCAAAATTTGTGGAGGAAATTTTGTTTAATAAAGCTGATGTCTGCTTGCTCAACACAAGAGGACATTTGCTAATAAGAGGGCATTTAAATAATCAGCAACACAGCCCTCAGGAGCAACGCAAGAAAACAGGAAACTGCAAGTCACAGTGGATCCATAATGAAATTATACCCTCCACCCTAGTGCCACATGAGAGAAGCACCTGAGCTTTACAAAATCAGCTAATCAGGGCAATGGAGGCCCTACTTGCAGGAAACAAAATCAACAGATAAATAGCATCTCAGGAGAAGCTGCAAAAACAAATTAGTGAAAAGGGAGGATCTTAAGCCTGGTGCTACAGCCTTTTCCAAGGTAAGGGGATTTGTACTGTAGGGCTTCAAAGAAGACATTGCCCAGGCAGCTCTCACACACTGCCTGGATGCAGTGACAAGAGATGAGTCCTATTGCCTGCCCTGTCCTCTAAAGCTTTCTCAGGTACTCTCCCCCTTTCACTTCAAAAGCATCTTAACTTAAAAGTACATAAAAGTATTTAACTTTTAATGATCTGTGCTCTTTTTCCATCAATGTGTTTAGTGTCATCTACTAGAATCTTTGAAGACTCTCAGGTTTGCTCACTTTCCATTGCTGGGGAGTCTTAAAACTGAAGATGAAGTACTTCCTGGAGTATCCCTCACAAAGACTCATTAAAATATAGCAGCAGGATTTGAATCCCAACATGTCTAAAGTTGTTTGATAACAAAATTTTCTTATTTTTCCATTTCTAATATTTTTGGGGACACTGCCACCTGCCTCAGAGCCCTTGGCTATTTGCCATCATTCTGAAAGTGGAACTGCCACAAAAGTCAATGGGAGATTAACATAATAGTGACAGATTTGACACTTTGCATCTCTAAGACTGAATTTGCTTAAAGGGTCATAATATTTAATCATTGTTCATATCAACCTCCTTTGGCCATGCTATAGTATATTCCATAACTGGCACTACATTAAAAACTTGAAATTCATTACCCACTGAACTACCCGTATAATTTTGCTATTGCTTACCCTTATGCAAGTCAACCTTGGTACCATAGATGTTGTTTCGTGACAGCTTTGCAATTCTTTATAGTCATCGCATCAAGTTGTCTCCAGCCCCTTGCCACTTCTGCCTACTTTAAGGTTCTTTAGTTTTTAAACTCCTGCCTCTGAAACTGTACGTGAAACACACAGGCATGTATTTTTGCATGCACGTGGGTATTCATTTATTCCAATTAATACATCCATTGTTAAATACTTCCTACTTGGCCTTTGCACACATACAGAAATGCTAGTTCTGAAAGCAGCAATAAAGGAAGGTTCAGCGTAGGTACAGGTGGACTCAAATATCAGTTTGAATCTCACTGGCATTTTGACCCTTACCACTCATCAGCTCAAATTCAGAGGCAGGAATGTGCAAAAATAAGACGAGGGGGAGGCTCTGTTTTCGCCCAAAATGTGAGCAATAAGTGACACTACTGAAATCGGGCGATCATTGATGCACCAAGAGAGTGAAGCTATTTCAGGTTTATTTTGGATTAAAGCACAAAGTATTACTAAACCCAACTGAAACACAGCAGACACAATTACCATTCATTTTGAGAGATAAAATTGAAAATTTACCAATTTTTTTTACAAACCAAGGACAATTAATAATTCTACACTAAACTTTTGCAGCTGAGTCCAAGTACTCACATCATAGTGTCTAACCTCACACACACACACACACGTGCACGCGCGCGCGCACACACACATTTCCCTGGGGAAATGCCCCTCCAGCACAAAGCAGCAACAAATGAAAGCAGGTCTGGCTCTGCAAAGTGTGGCCTGCAAGCCCATTTCCAGCTCACTAGCTATTATCCCACATCATTTCACCCTTACTTTCACAAAGGTCCTTGCTACACCTTCCCTTCTGATTTGCCTCGCTGGTCAAAGTGGCCATGGGAAAAAATAAGTGTGTGACTCCTTTCACTGTCCCTGGCAGCATGGAGATGAAAGATGTTCTTACTAAACAAGAACCCCTGCTGCTGCAATTTCAAACCATCAGGGCAAAACAGAGGCTGACAAGCTTAAAACATTTTCTCATAGTTCCAGTTCTTTCAGGGTTTTGCTAGCTGAAATGCTGCCTTTCTAGCTTTGTTACTGGGCTTGCATCCAATGTTTACATTGCATTACCAATATCTGCTCTATATTGTTTCTGTCACAGTGTTTCAGATAGCATACGTTTTCATTTTATAGCTCTCCTGCTTCCCTTTAACTTATGACCTTTATAGAAAATGAACGCATTTGTCTGCAGACTGTCAGGTGAAAGGGTTGAATCACAGGGGCTTGGCATCTGTGAAATGCTTTGCAATCCACTGCGGCTGTATCAGGAAAGCAGTGATGGAGAACCATAAACTGCCTGATACTAGAAGTTTATTCTGGAGGACCCTCACTTTCCTTTGGAAGGCCAAGCACATTTCAAACACTCATAAAATAAAAACAAAGGCTTGTTGGGAATGGACATCTTGATGCTGCTTCCTTAACACATTTCTTTGCTGACTTTTCAGTCTTTTAAGAGCATTTCTGTCCTTTTCTTCATATCTTTACTGCTCATGCGACTCACAGTCCTCCTCAGTGGATCCTAGGTGCTCACACAAAGTGTTTCAGAAGCCAAACAGGGACTGGGTGAGTTCCAGAACTCAGCAGTATTTGGCAGCAAGGACCAGACCACAGCCCAGGGGCATCTCATGTTACAAAACAGAGGCAAAAAGCCATTTTGCTTTTATTTCAGCAATTCATTAAACCCCAGCCACTCAGGATCTTACATCTGCATTATTTCCCAGTAACCAACCTAAAGATATGTTCTTGCTTTAAGAAAAGCATGTGTCTTGTGTTCAGAGCAGAGCAGGGTGAGCTCTACACCAGTACCCCTGACAAGGGGAAGGGTTTAGCATGCTTACCAGGAGGATGGGAAAGGTATGAGACTGCTTGTGTATGTATGCCATTGCTGCAGATAAATATTCCCCTAACAAAAGCCTCTTCACACCCAGACTTGGAGCTAAGGAAGTTCTACCTGAGAGCGCCATTTGGGAGACTGCATAGTTTTCCAGGGCTTTAGGTGGAAGCTGACACTGGATTAAGTAATTTGTGGAGGGCAATCACAGGTTAAGTCAATCTTCTGCCTGCTGCCCCCCACCCCACTGGTAACACTCTGAAAGTGTGTAATGGCAAGGCCGTGCAGTTGCCCCCATCACAGGCCACAGATGGATATCTTTGCTCCTCTGGGTGCAGCAGAATGGAAACCTCGTTGTGGCTTCCCCTGAATGGGCACAGCCTGCAGAGTGGCAAAGGGCTGAAACACAAAAAATGTGCAATGAGGTCAGTGGCACACGTCTTCTCTTATTTAGCTGGCTACTGAGCTCGTGCTCAGGTTCTCCTGCTAGCTACATGCCAAGTATTGACAACTCATACAAGTTCTAATGACCTTGACACTGGTCCAGACAACAGCATCTTTACTGAACCTGAAGGTTTGGAGTTGGAGGGCTTTGAGATTCTGTGATAAACATGTTTGGAACATGTTTCTGGGGAAAGATAAAAAAATCAAGAACCACAGTGAAGAAGTTGACAGTGGCATTTATGTGTGGCCCATGCAACTGAGAGTTGTTTGCAGCCTAGTAAAACATGCAATTCATGCTTACCAGAGTTTATTGGAGGCTCAGAGGAACACCAGTTCATCAAGGTTAAGTTGGGGTGGTGAAAGGGAGGAGTAGGGAGGAGGTATCACTTGATCCTACAACCTTGATAAGCAATACTCAAAATCTGGATGCCCATCATTATGGCTATGAAAGGAAGAGGAAAAAAAAATTAAAATTAAGAGAGAACACTGCTCAACCATTTGTTGATCACACATCATTTTTCACACAACTACATCTGGTATGAGATACCATGGAGGGTTACCATATGTAATCATTATTCCCATACCGCAGTATTTCCCATTGCAGTGCTTTATTTTTATGGCTGTAATATGGCACCCTGTTGAAACCAAAAAAATTGAACTAAAAAATGTGTGGAGCCCTCAGGACCCTTCTAGCTGTTCATATGAGTTCTCATTTGCCTCAGCAGGCTCTCAGGCAATGGTCTGATCTAAACAACCCCCTGGCTCCCCCCCAGGAAAAAAACCCACCCCAAAATATAATAAACAATTATGATATAACTTGCCTTAAAGTGACAGGTATTCTTACCTCTCAGATCCTGAGATGCAGCCTCAAGGATGAAGGGAAGTCTGGCAGAGACCTAGACAACTCATCTAGACTGGCTTATTGGCAAAGGACTGAGATCTCAGTAGCAGACAGGGTTTCTCAAATGTGTAAACTGCATGTTTATGTGGAAAATTCATCCTCAGAACTCAGGGCCAATGCTTGTCTTCCCTTAGAAACCTGTGCAGGTTGTTTCTGGCACTGCGTGAAAGAGATTAGATGCTTTTTTTTTTTTTTTTTAAGGGTATTATTTCAATGCTGTCTTGGCTCAAAATTTTTGTTTGCAGTTAATCAAGAGTAGTTGTAGGCAGTGGCATATTTTGTGATCTCTTCTTGGAGTCTCAAACAGCTGGATCACCTCATAGCAAAATTAGGCTTCATCTGGAAAGCACGTTTATTGTTCCTTGCTCTGCAGCTGAAATACCTAACCTTGTCTTCTCTCCCTTTTTTGGTCACTGCATAAACGATGTGCTTCTTGGCCGGCTTGTATTGATCTAAAAAGCCATCATAAATTTTCCAGGTTCAGATTCAAGTTGCATTAACTGGAAAAAGCAGATCAGTGTAAAATACAATATATATATCCTCAAGAATCAATAAATTTTGCTATCAGAATGGAAGAAGGTTTTCACTACCTCCTGCCCACTCCCCACATCCCTCTTCAGAGGGAAGGAGGACATCTTGCCATGCAGGAGGAATGGTCACAAACCGAGTCCTCACAACACCTGCTAGTGTTGCTTCTTCCCATGGCAGCAGCCTCCACACTATGGACTTGGCACAGCTGCCGGAGCAAGAGAAGGGCTGGAGTTGGCAAATTAATTCAAGTAGCGTTGACAGAGCATCTCAGGCTTACCAGTCATCTCACTGCCTGAATAGAATTGAGGTGTGCCAGGCCTGCATCAATCACTTGCCCAATCTCCTTTAGCATTCCCCTTTGTATTAGGGTTGAGTGTTAAAATTTAATGATGCATGTCGGTGTTTTATAATTTAATTCACACAAAGGATTTTTTTTCTTGCAAACATCCTTCAGACATCAAGAACAACAGAGTCCCATTTTGATTTTTGTCCACTTCCTGCATATTTTTCGTTATGAAATCACTACCGTGGACATCTGGTCACAACAAAATCTCATTGCAAGAAACATCGCTGCATTAGACTTGTTGCTGGCTGTTCTGCCATGGACAGCTGGTCACAGAAATTTCATCCCGTGCAGCATTTATTCTAGGGCATAGATCTATATCCAACAAGTGGAGATGAATTTTCACCACAGTTACTACAGCCACTACAGTTCTGCAGCTTTTTACTGTACAGAGGATTAATGCAAAGACATCTCTGACATAGCCACCACAGCCGAAGTATCCTGGATAACTGCAAAATGATAAAAGAACTGGTGGCCTTACAGAGAGATTGGTCAGGGTGAAATCACCAATTCAAGTGTCTGAATGCTACTTTTTTGCTTCAGGGTAGGATTTTAATGAAGACTGTCAAAGCCATTTGTCTTTTATTCTTAACACAAGGAAAATGACAGATCTCACATTCTACTGGTGTCATTGGCAAGAAGAATTACATATTTAACTCCTGTTCCTTTGGTCCCAGTGACTTCAGAAGTGTCTCGATGAGCATTTGCCCCTCTAACAATCAGGATAATTGCTTAGAAATCTTACTCCATTTATTCCTTTGCAAGTCCTGTAATCAGCACCTACCCATGAAGAATGGTACACTGCTTTTGACAACTGAAAATGCTGAATTAACAGCAATGTCTGATTTTACTCTTGGCTGCCTTTGTCACCTGGGCTAAGGTCTGGCATAGTACACTCTCTACAAGTGCTAACCGAGCATTAGTAGCAGCAGAGCAACAGCACAATTAACTGACACTAACTGATGGCCCAGTGGGACTTGCTCTCCTTTCCCCCAGCCAATCTCACCGATGCCTTTACTGGAGGAAGGACCCCTGCATCCAACAGCAGATTTTGCCACTTCAAGGACCAGTAGGTCAACCTGCCCTGGACCTCCATCCATGACCTGTCAGCAGGGTTTTGCCCCATATGTGGAAGTGGCCAGCCTGACAAGCTAATGAAAAAGAGCAAACCAGACAGTTGGGTCAGTGTCTCAAAGCTCGGGATGGAGACAAACAAACGAGATGGCTTGCAGCACCCACTGGAGCTCAGTGGGATGCCCTCTGTATACAAGGGAGCATTGTCTTTTTATAAAAAATGCTTTGGCCTCAGCTTTACCAACGTGGGCCCAACCTGGGCTGCCTCAGTTTCCCTTGACTTACTGTTAGAATATTCTGATGGGTATTTCAAGGAATGAATAATCTCATTTCAGGTCTTCTGGCTTTAACCTACTGTTTTCAGCCTTGCTTTTCTTTCTAGTCCCTATATTTTTAAGTTTAAAATCCTATTTATCACTCTAAATTTTCTATTTAACTGATAATTGTTCCCTAAAACGAGATGACAGATGCACATATCAAATCTGTCTCTTTCTGTGCGGGGAAAAAAATCAACAGCAGCTTTAGCATTAGGAAAGAAAGAATCACAAATTTGTGGGGACTGTCTGGCACCTCTGGAGATCCTCTAGTCCCACCCCCTGCCCCAGCAGGGTCAGGGGCAGCAGATTGCCCCAGAGCATGTCCAGTCAGGTTTTTAGTTTCTCCAACATACAGAACAATATTGTTTCATTGTTAAGAAAGTAAAAGTACCTACAGAGAGCCAGAGTTAGCTACAAAACTTCCTTGCTAATTCATTGTGTAACCAATTTTTGGAAGTATTATTGGCTGAGACAAATGATGTCTCATTAACAACTTGGGAACTCCCTCTTTTGATACCAGGGTATTTCCAGCTACTGCATCTTTCTATCTAATCCAAGACAAATACTTCTGCTTTCCTGTTTGGAACAGAACAGCTTTCCAATGCTAAAAATTAACTGGTTTTGTGGACAGGGCATTTTAACCACTTGCATGACGCAAATGTCATTGCAAGTAGTTTCTTATAATACTGGGTATTTCTTTAATACCAGATATATCAGAGTTTCTTATAATACTTCAGGCAAGAGAGCCTTGTAACATGGCATCTTTGGGTACCTGTACCTGCAGGCTGGTCCCGTATGCAACTTCCTACGCTCCCATTGATGGGGTAGCCGCAACCTTTGGTTCCATGTTTCCTCTGCACTCACAACCAGTCGCTTCTTAGATTTTGGTTCTGGCTATTCTCTGCAACAAGTAAGATTTTGCTGAGGTGGGAGCTTTCATAGCAGTGAGTGTGCCTCCTGTCTCTTACCAGTTTTTCATTTGGTGACGCTTAGGCTCCAGGCTCCTCCTCATGACATACAACAGTGGCACAGCAATTACCTCAGAGGGGCCCCAACATTCACCTGCAGCTCAGGAAAGTGCTCTTTTAATGAACCCTCCTCCCCTCCTGCCAGATATACATCAGTCAAGACCGTGTATACAACCTTCTCCTGCCCTTGCCTGAAGCAAGTGCTGCCTGTTTTGCATCCCATCTGACCTGCTTGTAAGGTCACTGCAACCTTACTAGCCCTTGTGAAGGGACATATTTGCACAGGGTAACCTGCAAAGGTGCATTTAGCAAGTTGAAAAATCCTGTTATGGTTTTTATCTCTTCTGATGACTAATGGCAAAACCTTGCTAATGATTCAAAACTCAGTTCTGCAATATGGAAACAAGTGAGCTTTCATTGAAAGTGAGCATTTGTGCTTGCAAAATGAAGCCTGAAACATGTGAAGATGCAATGGGTTAGATATTACCTAGGGTGGAATGAAACAGACCCTAGACCTAGGGAGATGCAAGGGTTTAAAGTCACCAATGCTCCTCCCCTACATGTTAGAAATGTGTAGATGCAGTTGTTATCAGCATTGCCAGGCTCAAATAGCAAGAGAAAAACTAGCCCAGTCCACTACTTGCCTGGGCACCAGTGGGTGACAGAGCACTATGCTGTGCAAGAGGGACTCAGGCTGACGCCAGGGAGGAAACAAGCCAGGAAACCCAGCTCTTATGTGTGTGGAAAATGCTGAAGAGGCAGCTTGCTCCCATGTAGTGGAGAGCATGGGGTTACAGAGCAGTCAAATGACTCATAGCAGCATGGTCTGTCACTGCTCTTGTCTCCTGAGAAGACTGGACACATATCGGAAAGCTGGTTTCTGAGATGAACATGCTGTTTCATACAAAAGCCTGCCTGTGCATCTTGAAAAAAATGCAAGGTCTCTACAAGCTCTTCTCCAGCCTGAGTGTAAATCTCACAAACAACACATCTGTGCTCAAGTAAAATCAGCTGAGGTGATAAACATTTCAATAAATCACACGGCTGACTTCTTCATTAGCATATCCATTTACAATCTGTAAACAAACCCTGGCAGGTAGTAAACCAACAAACTTTGGTATGAAATTATTTATCTATATTCTTCGAACAGCTTTACAATGACATAGAATTCATAAAAATGATATGGATGGCATTTTCTGTTGCTGTTACACACAAACCTGTTAATGCTAGCAGTGACATTAAAATTACATTGTAGGGTTAGATTTTTCAAAGCCAGCTTGCATTAGCTTGGTTCTGATCCCATGGAAGAAAATGAGGTCAGCTCTGAGAAATACTGAGAATCCCAGCCATCAACACTATTGTTCATACCCATAAAGTATATTCCCCTCTGAGAAGGCAATAAGCCATTCCAGTATAAAGCAACTTATAAAGCCTAACTTTGGACCCTGCCATATGGACTGCTACATCAGTGAGAATATTGTAACTCAGAGCATGAACCACAGACTGCTTCGTGTTGACCAGGCTTCAAGGATCTGTTCAAGGTCTCAGAGAAAGTCTGTGGCAGACAGATATTAAAAGCAGCTTTTCTAATTTCTGGAGCACTGCTGTAACCACCATTTTTACCAGCTTGTCACCCTTTCTTCAGTATTTATGTGTGGACACCATGTTAATTTATGGCATGTCTTTATGAAATGCATCTACAACAGCTGGATTTGTCACAGATGCAGAAGCAAAATACTGCCTCAGACTGAAGATGAGTTACTGAGATCATAATCTCACCCACAACTAAATCTCCTTAACTTAAAGGCAGTTAAGATCTACTTTGATAGCATACTTCTTTTTTATTAAAACATTATCTAGGTGCATTGTATGTTAAGAGCAGCAACAATTTTGATGATGCTTCCCTTGCCAAAAACCCACGCTGCAGCATCCTTTTTTCCTTTCCAAAGTTTTTGTCTTACTCTATATTAGAACATTAATACCTCAAAAACAGGATTGTCCTTCCAATAGCACAGCATAATTGTACTCAGTTTTAGCACAAGAACATCATTCAGCAACAATAAAACTAATTACCACAAGAACGGTTCACGGTCAGTGTGCCGACTTATCTTTTAAAGTACCATTAGCAAAAGTATGCACATGTTTTTCTCTGACTATTCCTTGAAATGCACTCTTTGTTTTTGTGCTCATTTCCCATGATTATTAGTGCAATTTCACTTTACTTCCACGGCACGTGCAGAGAGCAAATTTAAAATTCACAGGTTTGATACCCAAAACACCCCTCTTCGAACAGAAGTATCTCCCAAGGTTTTGTTCACAAGCTATATCCATCCAGAAAAGGCATGAAACCCAAAACGCAACAGAGCAATGCCATGTGATCGATGCTCTAGTTAGTGTGTCTCCAGCCTTAAGCACTGAATTATCACAACAGAATGTTTGTCATAAATCCAGGGTTCAGGAAAATGGGGGAAATTTTACTGAGAAACTCAGGGATATGAAATCAGGATTGTCTCACCACCACTGTGTAAGCAAAAGGAGAGCTGAAACAAATCAAATAAATCATGCACCACTGAATTACTTACTCAGAACTAGCCAGGACATATTTGGAGCAGGGTTGCTTTAGAGGTGAGGTTAAATTCAATGTTACTGCAGCCTGCTCTGTCAGGTGAGTCATATTTCTTTGGACACCGAGTGGTTGGGTTTTTTTCCCCCATGACTAAAGTGCTTATATTCTCTTCTTGCCAGTCAGCCATGGGGGATTGTCTGGCAGCTTTTGAAGCTCTGAGTGACAATATCAAGGGGAACACTACTAATATACTAGGAGCAGCCGTGAGGGGGAAAAAACTAAACTTCTGCGGAGCCTGTCTCTGATTCACTGTTCTCTAGGAATTAGTGCTCAACAAGGCATTCATAAAAATTGGCTGAAAACTTAAAACAGGAATCAAGCACATGATTTCACTCAGTGCTCTGCAATAAAGTGTTCATATCACAAAGCAAAAAGTGTTGCTGTTAAACTCCTATCAAATAAAAGTAGGGCAAAGATTTTGGAAGAGAACAAAGGCTTCAAGGAAAAGAAGAAAAGCAGCTTTTCTTTTCTTTTTCCTTGAAACTACCAGTATGTATCTCTCTTCCAAGGTCCGTAACTGTGCTCTGTGTCACCCCATGGCACAGCCCAGAGGTTTTCAGGAAGGCCAAGCATTACACTGTGCTTCTATTAATGTTCTTTACATTATTCTGCCTGGTAATGTGCCTCCAACAACAGAGAGGCTGAGGTGGCTGTGACGCGAGGCAGGGATGGCATGCCGGGTGGGCAGCAGTCCCACCGAGGGTCCCGGTGCAGCCAGCCAAATGCCAGACCACAAGCCAGAAGCCAGTTCAGCTAGCTGAGTAATTTTCTGCTCTCCACACCACTGCTGAGCTGTTTCTGAAGCCTCCCCCTCCTCTCCATTGTGCAACAAAAGCTCTTTCATAGGGAGGGGCATTTCCAATTCAAGGGTAGAAAATCTGTGTATTCAGTATTTTTTTTGGGGGGGATGGTGCAGGGGGAAATAATTATACAGCACTGCAGCCAGTCACTCTCTTTTTGTCTGGCTGTTTAGTGAGTTTTCAAAGGAAAGCGAGTAGTCACTATAGAAACTGCCACATCATATGGTTGTTTATGCTGCCTCTGAGTTATGGAATATCTTTTTAATGAGAAATTTGTATTTTTTTTTCTGCCTTTGGGAAACACTCTACAGTAAATAACTGGGCTTTGTTGTGTGGGTTTGTGTGGGTTTTTTAAATTATTATTATTTCTTCTGGTTTGCTTTTTCACTATTGAAAAGAGGACAATATACAAGGCTTTATTTGGAAATTCATTTCCAGAAATAATAAATGAATATCATATCAGACTGTTGGAACTTCATTTTAGCAGCAACACTAAAGTTCTTATCACTGTGGAAGAGCCCAGCAGGGTAGGTATAAAAAAAAAAGAGAAGACAAAAATAGCTGTATTTAGGCAGTCAATCCACAGCTCATTGAGAAGAAGGAGAGGTGAAGAGATCACATGCATAAAACTCCAGCAGGTCCCAGTTTGATGGCCAGTAATTCGAAACTAAATGTCTACAGAGAAAAAAGCCCTGGCTGTTTGCATTGACTTTATAGATAATCAAGCTGTCACATAAAAGACAAAACCTCACAAAAAGCACTGATACGTGCAAAATACCTAGAGTCAGTGAAGTTTTCAGTAAATACATTAAGAAAAACACAGTATATGTCACCTCCCAGCAATCATTCACCTTTAAACCACAGTGACCTAATTCTATTTTATTATCTTCACCACAATAAAGCTGAGAAGATATAAATCATTCGATGGCACAAACCCATTGAACTTCCCCTTTGTTCAAATGCTCACCTCTCAGTGCCCGGGTCTACTTTTTCTTTCATTTCTCCCCACTGAAAGGATGGAGGACTTTTGGCTGAAGCATGTGCTGCCTGGACTCCCTCTTTTCCTGCAGTGAATGCCTTTTTTCTGTCAAGTGTTTCTTGGGACATTTGCGTGCATAAAAGCATTATGTATTCAGAGGTGCCGGATTATTTCATTTAATGCTCTGGATGTTTTCCACTCCTTCAACACATTCTCCAGCTCAAAACTACCTCTTCCACCAACCCCAGCCTGCTCCCTCAGCCCCATGTCCTCCTGCTCCATCACACAGGCTCAAGCACCCTTGCTCATCCTCAGGTGGTACTCTCCCCATCCTATTGCTGTTTGTCTTTCCCAGGCCCTCTCTATCTTGAAACTCTCCACTGTGCTGGCTGCCCTTCTTGCCTCAAAGCAGGCTTTTGCTTGCTTAGGTCTGCCAGAGCTACCAAGCCTTTACTTTCAGCAAAAGTTGCAGGCTGCCCTCTGCACCCTCTGTGCCTGGTGCAGAACTCAGCGGGCAGAGGAATAAGCATGCCTGGGGCCAGGCTGGGTGTTTCATGTCCACATTGTGGGGATGGGGAGCAGAGGGGACAAAACTAACTGCCCCTCCTGGCCCCATCTGCCTGGGTGACAGCAGTCCCAGGAGCTGGGCAAGGAGCTCAGATCAGCAGGTGTAAAAATAAACAAACCAACCAACCCACCCCACACAGATGTCAACAGCTGGCCTAATTTATGTCTCCATCCTGCACAGAGATGCAAGCTTAGCAAGCTTGTATTTCTATGTTCATCTCTTCCTTAGAGCTACCACAGCTTGGTCTCTGCTGCTACTAAATCCAGGAAGGGCTTTTCTGGGGGCTTTTGTTTCTCCTTTTTTTTAAAAAAAGCATGCCTTCATAACATACTTCGTAGTTTAACTCCTGGAAAATTACTGTTAATCAGCCACAGGGCCATGGTCTGAACACTGGAACAAATTATGAAATACACAGATCCTGGATCTCTACCAAGCACTACTTCAGCAGAGTTTTCAGTCCAGTTTTGAATCAGACACTGGATAAACCCTACCCACCAGTGTAAACTTGGCCAGAAGACACCTTTCTGTATCAGCTTGGCAGACCCATATTCAGGTGTCTGCCTGCTGCTAGATCTCAAAGTTACAAAGACAGGTGGTAAATGGAGGCGTTTCTGGTGGGCCAAAGGAGTCTGTTCACAGTCCAGTGCTATTTGATGTATTTTCCTCTAGAGGATGACAAACATACAGCTGGAAAAGTTGGAAGATGAGGCAAAATCGGTGGAATCGTGAATAGATCGGGTCATGACTGCTGTCAGATGTGTATCCCGGTGGTAAGACAACTTCATATTAACATGTTGCATTATGTCTATAGATATGCATGTAGGAGTGACGGTTATACGACACACAAATACAGTCATAATTTGGAAAGCCAGAATTCAAAAAGGTTCAGAGTCAAGCAGGTTAACCCACTGCACCTGTCCTGCCAGCATGCCTAACAAAATAAGTAATAAGCACAGGACTATGACCAGAAGAAGGAGAGAGTTGTTACCCTGTAGCTATACGTGGCATTAATAGAGCCACTATGGAATCTCACACCTCTGCTGGGAGCCTCCATGATGGACATATTGCAGCGTTGAAAAGAGCTCAGAGGAAAACAGGGGGAATGATGGAAGGTCCAGGAAAAGCTGTTTACCAAAGAAGCACAGTCTAGTCAATTTAGCTAAGGAAAGGTTAAGAGGTGACTTGCTTCCTGTCCAGGGGTAGCTGCATGTGGAGGTGGTTACTACTAGCAGAGAGCTCTTCAGCAGGCAGAAACTTAACAAGATCAAATGGCTAGAATCAGAAGCCAGCTGAATTCATAGTAAAAAAAAGGCTCCTTTTTAAAAATCAGTAAATGTAATTAACCAATAAAGCAATTTTCTAGGCCAACACTCTCACTTCAATGTTTTAAATCAAAACTCCCTGTCTTTCTCTAAAGATGTGTCAGGAGTTAAGCTCTTGAGGAAGGAATAACTCAGTTAACTCCTATGGCCTAGTTACAAACCATGACAGCAGCTGACTTAAAGGGCCATATAACAGATCTCTCTCCAAGAGAGGAGCCAGGCACAGCGCAGTGCTTCCAGAGGACAGCCTCCACAGTCCCCATGATTGGCAGTGCCAGGAACCAGCCTGAAGAGAGCTGCATGTCCTCAGGGCAAGCTGCTAGCCACAAGAAGAGGCATTGTGACTAACCCACCGGAAACCAGCGCACACAGTGAACAGAAATGACGTCAGGAGAAAGACCAAACCAGCAAGCCTAGGGAAGGTATCCAAAGGCAGTGAGAAGTCTGGGAAAGAGCACCCTCAACTCTGGGGCCTCGGGCCAAGTGCATTGCACAGCTCAGCCACTTTCATCCTCTCCTGAGGCCACCCACCCTCCATGGTCAGCAGCAGCTGCTGCTGTGGTCCCTTGGGTCATGTTTGCCCACTGGCAGCACTAGTGTCACTCAAGACACCCAGGTGCTGCAAGATTTCAGACCATCTTGTTATGGGTTTGTGTGGTGCTTTTTTTTTTTTTTTTTGTATAGTGGGGGGGGGTGTTCAGGCAGTGTGT
>VYZV01010214.1:21508-135711 GCA_013401275.1 Pandion haliaetus
CACGGTGGAGCAGGGGACGAGTGAGGAATCTTCCCCCTGAGGAAAGGAGTGGCAGAGACAATGTGTGGCGAGCTGACCACAACCCCCATCCCCTGTTCCCCTGCGCTGCCGGGGGGAGGAGGTAGAAAGAACCAGGAATGGAGCTGAGCTGGGAAGGTGGGAGGGGTGGGGCGAAGGTGTTCTAAGGTTTGGTTTTCTTTCCTAATATCCTTGTTTTGATTTGATTGGTAGTAGATTAAATTGATTTTGTTTCTTCCCCAAGTTGAGCCTGTGTTTTGCCCGTGACCATAAGTGGGGAGTGATCCCTCCCAGTCCTTGTCTCGACCCACGAGCCTGCCTTTGTATTTTCTCCTCATCCCACCATGGCCAGGGGAGGGGGTGAGGAGTGAGCGAGTGGCTGCGTGGTGCTTTATTACTGGCTGGGCTGAAACCGAAACCACAACACATCTCTAGATGGTCTCATTTCTTACCTCTTCCCTCGTTCCTGCTCTAATGCTACCAGTCATTATCACCTATCAGCTCTGCTTCATCAGGCCTCCACCTGCTCTTTATCACTGTCCATCTTCCCAGTTTTCCTCCCTTTCTCCACACCTCTTAGCAATGTGCAGTGGGATGAAGGCTCCAGTATGCAAATCCTTAAGCACAACTTGTCTCTGTTGCGTGGCCACAAGGAGTAGGTGGGTGTCCATTGGACAAAGCCACATTCCTTCAAAGAGCTGGAGTGTTTCCAGTGGGAGTCTTCACAGCAGGGACTTCTGGCAAGGTGAGAGCTTAGCACAGAGCTTCTGAAAAACCTAATGTAACAAATGACCTAAAAATACATAAAAAGGAAGCTACAGTCAATGCCTGGGTTAAGAAACTAGAAATTATCCAGTGCTGTAAAGAAAAAATAAAAGCACAGGGAAAAAAAAAAAAGTTTCAAAACAAGAGCTTGTCATCCATATATAAACCCATCAGCTCTTCAGGGCAGACTGCTTGCATGTAAACATGAAACACTATTGGGACTTAGTAATTAACTAGAGTACAAAAATGTTCTGCACAGCTCCCGAAAGAGCAGGTAACTGCACCAGAGTTGTCTAGAAAACCTCTGTTCATGCATCATTATGTCTTGCAAAATGTTAACAGAAGAAAATTCCACCTCCATTAGGACGGAGGGCATTTCACCTTCCTTTTGTAATTGGCAGCCATATGTCTTTGGTTCAGAAGTGCATCGTGTAAGACCATAAATCTCAGTGACAAGACCATAGCCTTGTGCTTCTCTGGACAGCTGGCCAGCCCTCGCAGTAGCAGTGAATCCTGCCATCCACCACCAAGATTTTCACCATTGATCTGTACATTGAAACCTGGATGGCATTTGCAGAAGACTCTTCCACACACAACCTCACTGTGGTAAATCCCAGGAACTTTGTTAGTAGGGCTCCTAGGTCATCTCCATGCCTGCTCAAGTGACCTGCACTACAGTCAGCATGAGAAGGACTCCCACCAGAGCCTACCCCACATGGGTGAGAAACAACAGCCTCAACTGTTTGCATCCTTGCAGTTAAAAGCCATCCAGTATCCTTCAGCAATTAAACGACGGGTGGCCCTGTTTCTTGTAATCTGTGAAAGCAGTATGCTTTCTATAGATGGATGACAGGAGGCAATTTATAGTGCAATTTCTGTTCCCCTTCACCAGTCACAGGGGCCTTTAATTGCAGGCTGTACTCCACAGGGATTGCCTTGATTGTCTCCTTGGTGAAGCGGGTGCTGTTTACCCTGCTCACCCTCCCCCGGGATTCTTCCTAAAGGAAAATAACTCTGTAGCAGCCTTGAACAAGGCCAGTAGGCAACATGTTGATGAGGATTATGAGCACGTGATCTTGTCTCTGTCTCCTCTCTTACCAGTTTGAGAGACGCTTTAGCCGAATGTAGCAAGGTACAGTTTATAGGTATCCACAGCTGCTTGCAACAGGCTTCTCTAACTGCACTTCATGTCAGATCCTGAGCTGTGCCCATTGCCACAAAGGTAGCCTGATGTGGGTTTATGAGGCTGCGCCCTTGATAGCTTCATTAATGTTCTTTGTAGTAAACTTTCTCCATCCCAGTGTAACAGCAGTTAGAGATGTACCTCCTCTGTGCATGCTGGGTTTGAGGAAAAGTTTTGATTCTACAGGGAATATAGGATTTCCCATTTTGGGAGATTTGTATCTTTTCCCTTTCACAATCCATCAGTGCAAAATTCTTGACTGGGTATCCTTTAAGTTCAACTTTCTGAGGAGAATACAAACCTTGTATTCTCCAGTTTACACAATTGTTTGTATGTTTTATATTTGTATATCTGAAGGGCAGTTCAGCTAGTAGCAGTTCCTGGTACTGTGCGTGTAGAAAAAAGGTACGTGCACTGAAAAACCAGAGCACCTTAAAGGGAGAATTGTTTATTTCCTTTTCCCATTGAAGGAAACTACAGTCCTTTGTGTAGAAACCTTTCTTACTAAGGGTTCAAAGCATTTTTAATAGACTTTTAAAATGTAACTGTTTAGCAATCGAGAAACTTCCAACATGTCTGATCGAACATCTCACACAGCCCTGCTCAGCTGGGTTACAAAGCATCTCCCTGATACTGAGGAAAAATGTGCAAAGAATAATTTCTAAACATTTCATTTAGATACTAGGTATTATTTATTTTTGTCCTTTGAAACTGCCTTGTTCTGTGAAATAAAAAATTTGTCTCTGGAAAACTTACACTTTCTGCTGAGGAAGCAGGGAAACAAAGCAGGTAAGGAATTTCTATAAGTTATTGCATAGTAAGTGCTGTACCAGGTTAGACCAAATCTTCATCTCACCTTGTGTCCCATCACTGGCCGCTGCCAAAAGCCAGGCCTCAGGGCACGGCAGAGCAAGTGTGTTATGAAGCTGCCCCTGAATGCTGCCCCAGCAGCAGCTAGCATCCCAGGACTTCCTCAGCCAGGGCAGCTAGGTTTGTAATTAGCAGCTCCCAGTGGCTTTTGCTTTGAGAAGTTCTGTGCCTTTTACATCACTGTGGGACTTTAGCACCTACCCTATCCTGTGCCCAGGAGCTCCCCAGCTCAGCCACAGGTCATGTGAAGATCCGTGTCCATGGGGCACAAATTGTGATGGAAAAGGCATTGAGCTGTTGTTCCTCTCCCCATGTGCCCATGGCTCTTGGATGTCTACAGAGCCTGCTCTCCTCCACCCTGTCAGCTCCTCTCCAAGGCAAAACCCTCTTGTTCCTTGGGCGGAGGTTGTGCCTTGCCTCTGGTCATCCCCTGCCCGTGGCTGGCCTTTTCTGACCTGCCATATCCCCTTTGAGACACAGAAGCAGAATTGCACAGACCATCCAGCACGTGGGCCTACTGGGGATTTACACAGCACCACAAGTATATTGTTCCCACCCTTTTTCCTAGTAATTGAATTTGTTTTCTGGACTGCTCCTGCCTTTTTGTGCTTTCACAGATTGAATACAATGTCACAATCTCATTTCCAAGTGGCCATAGCAGTAGTGTCTTCAATCCAGAAACTAAGGGAAACTGCCCCTTCCCCATGAAAATTTTCAGGTTTGACAATCCATCAGAAGTTCATAAAGAAGGGAGACATTGCTGAAATAAATCCCCAGCCAGTTCGGGGAAGAAATCTCTATCTTCCACAGGCATCAGTCTAAACTATGAGGCTCACTGTCATCTGATCTTTCACAAGGGTAGTTTCTATCCTGAGCAAAGCTGCACAAAAGAGCTGTGCTCCTCCCAGCATTACTGAGCAAAATGGGTTCCCCATGCAGGGGTGCAGCTCCTGTTTCTCTCACCATGCCCCCACTAGCACTGCACCCGTCATGGCACCAATTAACCCACAGCATGATTAGCCAGGGCAGATAGATCAGCATATTGTAAATTGAGTTGTAGAGGCTGTTAAACCCTGATATTTGAGGTAACCTTTAATTAAAATCTTTATAAGTACAAAACATCCTCTCTCAACAAACGGCACCAGACAAGACACACGAAACTAATTGGCCTAGTAAAAGTTAAGGACTAAGAAACTGATAAACAGAAGCAAGATACTTGTTTTATGGCAGTCTGCCCTTAGTTTACAATCAGGAGACATCAGGAATGCAGCGGTATCTCCACAAGTCGGTCACTGTTGCTGTAAAAAGTGAAAATGGTAACCACAGTTCAGCCAAGAGGTCAAGAGAAAACAAATATATTTGAATGGGTAAGTGAAAAGAGTAACATGGAGCATTTCTAAAAATAGTACCGACGTTAATAGAAAGACATGAGCTAGCAGTTTAACAACAGACAGGGGAGTCAGCGGCATCTGATTTCCAGCCCCAACATCCTTTGTGCACTTCAGCAAGCCAAGCTCGGTATCGATCTGAGTCATTTGTAAGACTGCCATTTCAGTGCCTTCCACATAAACCAACAACTATTTGCTAAGACCCTCATGCACTTTCAGGAGTTTCTGGCACATCTTCATTTTGTGCAAAAATAGCAGACCACTTCGATGGGCATTTTTGGAATTTTGTTTATTTCAGTTTTGGTAATAAGGAGCATCACTTGTTCCTTGGCAGTCTTCTTGTTGTTAGAGAAATAAAAAGGAAATGAGCAAACACTAAGCTGTCACTATTTGGGGACTGTGTCATGCTCAAGAGATAACACTGCTCATTACCTTGCCAGATGCATGTTCATGAAAATTTGTGCATGTTTCTAAACCATGGCAGAGATGACAAATACAGTTCACGTTGTGACTGGTTGATTTATTTGACCTCTGCTGTGAAGGAGACATCACAGGGCAGGGGACAAGCACTGCCCTTGTGCACCCCCGAAGGCTTACGTGTAGTTTTTGCAAGGGTGGGTGGACCATGGGCCTGAACCATCTTGGTCTGGTGGAATTAACCCTAACCACCTCAGCTGACATGATGGGTCTCAGTTTGACCCCACCTTCATGCCATCTTTGTCTGGAAGCTTGTAGCTGTATTTTATTCAAAAGGCTCAGATCAGATAACCAGACAAACAATATTGAGTAAAGGGCTGAATATGTGGCTCATCAGTGTTTATCCATCACCTAGCTGCACATTCTTACCTCTTGCTCTAAGTGCAAGGTGGCTTACATCTACCACAGGGCATGCCATTACATGTGTCTGCAACCACTAAAATCTCTCTGAGGTTTGTATTCATTTCTCAAAGCATTTATTTATAGCTGAAAAATAATCTCTGTACTTTTAGAGACACATTTGCTAGACCCTTTTAGTGACAGCAGTCGGAGCTAAAATAGCCCTCCTCTTAAAAAGACAGGGAGTTTTTTCCATACCCCTCAACCAAGACAGTATTTTTTGCACATATTGAAATTCCATCTTAAGAGCACACACTATGCAGAAACTGCAGGTGTCTCATTTCAATCACATCCCTGCAAAAAGAGTGTGCCAACTCCAGCTCTGAAGGTAGCTGTGGACAAGAAGTGTAATCAAAAGTTGAAGAGAATTGTCTGATGGGTAAAGAATAACTTAGGGTAAAAACAAGGCTGAAGCTGAGGTGTACTAATGGTCACATCTGGGATACTTCTTACTTTGCAATGGGATATTGCAGTAAATTTTGCAAAAAAATAAAGCCTGGTGCTGTGAACCTACACGTGTTAGCTTGTGAAAGGTGATGGGACAATTTTTCTGAGAAAGGTGTGAGTTTTAAGCAGCAGTCTAGAATTTTCTAACACTTTGTGTGAGAGCAAATAACAAGGATGAAAAAGGCAAGAGAAATGGCTGATTATATTAGCAGAGATAAAGTATGGGAAAAGGAATTTTTTTCTTTCTTCTGGAGTTTCCTGCAGAACTGGCTAAAATTTGTGATGATAAGTGCTGAAAAGCAGGTGGAGTTGCAAAAGTCCACATATGTTATGCATGAAAAATTGTATAGATTTTATTCATGATGGGTTATTGTTACCTTCCATTGTGAGGTACTTCTAGGTTTTAAGATTAAGTCCTAGAGAAAAAGCACTGGATTTTAATCTAGTGCTACTGGAAAGGATGGAAGTCAATAGGTTACTTGGATCTAATTTGAAATGTTTATGTTTATTAAAAATTATAGAGAAAAAATGTTATGATAAAGAGGAGATGATAGACTGGAAACACTGGCAAAAAAGAAGGGCAGCAACCAACCACATTGGTTTAGGAAGTAACTGGAAAGCAGTGCCAAAACCAGAAGCTAAGTAAGATGGGGGATTCGTAAGTAATTATAAATTACTTCAGAAGTTTACACAGTGACAATCTTCAAGGTAAGTCAGTCCCAAATACTTGTCTGAAGGTGTTTTCTTCACTTTCTATGTCTTTGCCATAGGCTTTTGTCCTCTCTCTCACCACTGCTATGCTAATAAGACACTAGCTCCCATCACTTTGTTCCTGTCACTGACCCTGACCCTTATTCTTGTATGCCATGTATTTAGTATAATTGAATTAATCCCTTTTTACAGCAGGAGCTGAAATATTGCCCATTGGGGATTACTTTCACTTTTCCTCTCTCATTGTAAGCTTAGCTAACATGTCTTCGCGGAGGACTTTCCTATGACAAAAAAGCCATAAAAATTATGAAAGTAAATGAACAAATGCCTGGATGGAGAGGTTCACATGTGGATAACCACCGTGGCTTGTTTTCATTAAGTGGTTCAGGCCAGTGGCAGTTGAAAAAGCTGATTGATTGAAGGGAGAGTGATTTTTAGCAGCCAAGGTGCAGGCATTAGGTGGACTGATTTCAGGTGTAATTCTGATGTTGCCATGAAAGTGTCATCATTAAATGATTGATAGATAAATAGACAGATATAAATGGTCTTATAGATACTCCTTCTGTGCTCCAGTTTGAGGTATTTCCATCTGTGGGTCAGTGTGGTCTTGGTTGATCACTTTCCCTGTAGATTAATTTCTGCATCTCAGAAAACTTGATCAAACATGTTTTTGTGAAGTCAAAGAGAGTCAGAAAGCCTACTAGAAGCTTCTCCACTGTTTCAGAATATCCTCTTTCCTTGCTCTCTTGAGGAAATCTTCCCTAGTGCACACAAAAGATTCAATCCTGCTTGAGAAACTCAGGCCCATTGCCCTTGTTTCACAGCCACATGAACTCTCAGATTGGAAAAGTAAAAGTAAAACCCTGAACTCTGCTGCTGAGACATCTAGCTGCTATGGATATGTTATAGCTCTGAAGCAAAAATTGCACATATGCTGTGTCCGTGATTTGTCTTCAGCCTTGTTCGACCTGTTAAAATCCAGCTGCACAACTATGAGCTGGTACATCAGAGAGGGGGTGAGCCTTGCACAAACAGCACACCTAACCCCCAGGAAGCCTCTCTGTCAGGGACATCTATTTGAACACACACAGTCCTGGGGAGGGGCAGAAGTATCGGTTTGCTGTACACCTCCTGTACTGAGGACTGTAGAGCAACAGGCAGAAAACTTATGTGAATTTAACTTTTAAACAAGGAAGAGAAACATTTGATGCATTTAAGGTCTGAAGGACAGTGGCATGGCTCGTAGGTTCAAATATCAGAGAATCACAGAAGTCTTGGCTAGGATGGCATCTTGGAGATCTTTCCTCTAACCTGCCACTTGAGGCAGGACTTTCTCCAGCTCTCTGATGGGTTGCTTGGGCTTTGCACAGCCAAGCCTTTAAAGCCCTTAGGGATGGAGACCCCTCTGTGGGCCACTTGTGCCAGTGCTGCACCACCTCCTAGCGAGCAAGGTGCCTGGTCTGAGCTCTCAATCTGCAACAGTGCAGCCTCATCTCACCAGCGGCTGCTGCCCAGATGCTCTCAGCCCCACCACCTTGGCAGTCACCCCTTGCACAACTGCAGGCAACTCTTAGAATGTACTTTAAACTCCTCCTTGTAGACCACCCAAGCCCATCTCCCTCAGCCTGCCAGGATGCCTTAGGACCTGAAGTCACAGAGGGTCTCAGCTGGACCCTCACCAGGTTCCTTACATCCCTCAAACAGGGGGCTAAACCCCCTGCACAGCACCCCAGGTGCAGCCTCACCAGGTGCCATGGAAAGGGCATCATTACTCCCTGTGGTGCACAGGCCATGCTACCCAGTATGTGGTGTGCTTTCATCATTTAGTGCCCACTGGAAAGCACAATAGGAAAAATCTGAGAGAAAGGAAGATATTTAGCAAGTTTAAGAGTTATTTTCATGTAAGCAGTGTTTGCTGATGAGCATGTTTTCTGTTGCTGTTACCTACTTTCTTCCCAAAGTTCACCAGACATGAGACAAAGACAACAAACTGCCTTTACAGAAGTGATTAGGAGTGTGGGAATGTAGACAGTCCTCAAAGACTTGTGAGAATCACAGATAAAACCATTCACAGCTATCTTGCCGTTGTATTTTTAAATCATCATGGAGCATGCAATGACATGACTCCTAAAAACCAAAATCCTTCATCCAGGTAGTGCTCAGGGGAGCCCAAATTACAAGGCCATGGGAATTATGATCCACAGCTGAAGCAAAAATACCACCTAGAATTATCTTTAAAGATTTGGTATAGAAAAGGTATTTATATATTTCTCTAGTGAATGATCCCTAACAGGTGAATTACTTCAATTGCAGAGACTGGGAACTTTGGAGGAGAATAGAGGGAGCTTGGAAAGCACCATTTGAAACGCTTAGCCCCAGGGTTGTTGAAGCTGCAGGGTGCTGCGGTTCTCAAAAGCAGAGCTAGGCTATCTCATCCTTGTGATGGCATTGGACATCCTTACAACTTTGCAAAATCTCAGGTTGTCTCCAAATAATATGGTACACATGATAGGAAAAGATCATGGTATTTCTTTACCTTCAGCAAGAACTCCTATGATAATGGTGCAATTCTTGTGCATTGCTGATTAACTTTTGTGGTTGCCTGGCAGAAACAGCAGCCCTGGCTCATGTAAAGGTACTATTCAAATGAGATGTAATCAAGGTATTTGTGTTTATGGAAGACCTGAGCAGCAAGGTTTAAAATATTTTATAGTATTTTTCAGGCATGCACTTGTACTAGGTGTTACGGACTGTGCACACATTCCTGCTGGAGAAAAGCCTCCCCATCAAAAAACAATTCTCTAGACAGAAAAAATCACTTCCTGCACTCCTCATTCCAGCAGAATGTTGATGTGATGTTAGTTGCCTGGACCCACATGCCAGATATGAGTGTGTCACAATTGCTCTGTATCCAGTCTGATATTAGCTGTTAGAAATTAAAGACTGTCAGGTAATTCTTTGAGTGTGTGCATGTGTGGTGTGAGTGTGCGCACACATATGCAAACATTCACTAGATACATGAACATGTTGACTTTATCAGTGCACCAGAAATGTTTTCAGGGCAGAAAGAAAGGTGCTTTTATTTGAAACACTCATCTTCATGTATTTGCAACTTTCTGAATTAAATGTAATATTCAGGATGAACGTTTCACATTTAGAATCTTATCTCGGTGGTTTCTTTTCCCCCAGACATGTCAGTAAAATTTCACACAGTTCAGAAAATAAGCTTGCACCATTTAAGCAGGTTCTTCAGATTTTTTTTCCTGTTGACTTCAGCTGAATTTAGATTGTAACTTCCTTTCTAAAAGATGAAGGTACCTTTGTCATTGAGGATGAATTAGGGCTTATCAATGCTTCTGTAAGTCAGAGTTCCAGCCCCTTTGAGAAGGCTATAACAGATTCCCTAAAATCAGTACTTTTTTAAAGAAATCCATTTTTTCCTAAGGAAAGAACACTGAAAAACAGGAAAGAAAAGAAAATTGGGGCAGCAATGATGAAAGGATACCCACAACGCACAGCCAGCGCTCTGTGGCTTCCACTGTTGCCTGTGACAGAAAATAGGGAAATATCTGACAGCAGTATGGGCTTACCTCAATGCTGGCACAAGAAGAGCTGCTCGCAAAAGGTGGAAAGCCCAGCAGGCTGAATCCCTGTTCTCTGCTGTGTGGAAGAAAGGGATCATTTGCTTAAATAAAGTGCACTTTTAGTACAGAATAAAAAATCTTGGGGCTTTTAAAAATAGTTTTAGGCTAGGGTTTTTACGACTCAAGGGAAATAAGCAAATGCATTTCAAATTTTGTAATTCTAGTATGATAAAAAAAATTTTAGCACTTGCCGCTTTCTCTAAAAGAGAGTTCCACATAGGCACTCAATATTTTTGTAAAACTTGCATCCTGAATTCACAATATATTCAGGTTAGAAGGTGCAATGTGCTAGTGCAAAGGAAGTTGTTACTCAGTCTGTCATCAGCGTCATTTATGTATCACATGTGGACTCTATGCTATGCTGGTTACCTCTTAGAAATCATGGCTTTACCAGTATGTATGGATAACCACAGCCTTTTACATCCTATGACAGGCATCGTGATTTCAGGCCAGGGAGCAGCTTGCTGATGGACTCAGAAAAGAGCAACAGTGCGTAGTATCTCACAGAGTCCAGGCGCCCCATGCATTGCCAACCATTAATTAATAGACTGTTAAACACATTTTAAATTTAAGCTAGAATTGTGATTTAAGTTTTATTTTACTAGTACTCTTTCATTGCTAGACTTTCAACTAGAATCTTCGATTTTTGTTTTATCAAAGAAAGAACCAGCACTCCTGTCTGGCGTACCTAGAGAAAGGTGTACCAAATGTAAGGGCACACTTAGGGTACACTGCCTTCATGAGCACAGTGAAGCCACATGATCCCCAAAATACTTCCAGTGGACGGAAGGGCTGAGGCCTGAGACCTGGTAAGGAGCAAAAGACTGGAGTGGGAATACCTGCAGTTGCTGACTTTCAGGCAAGTTTTCCCCCAGGCAAGCATCCACCGTGCTAGAAGTGAATAGCCAAGAGACAAACCATGACTCCAGGCAAGAACTGCAATGCCATATCTGGGCTCTGATTTCCATATAATGAATAAAATATTCTCTCTGGTCTACTCTAAACATATGCATAAGTATATCAGTAAAATACAGATGATTAAAGTGGGTGTAATCTCCTTAACACAAATGAGATATGCCCTTCTCTGTGCAAAGCCAAACATCGCTGGCATGCTGCAGTTATGTAGGGTTTATCTCAAAGCGGGTGGGGGGGGGCGGCAGGGCAGGGAGGGGGTGGAGACAGAGGACTTGAGAGAGCTAACAGTGGAAAAAAATCAGACATCTTTTCAGAGTCCGAGAAATCATAGCCCAATTTAATAGAATGAAGTATGCCTAACAAGCTATCAGAATACTACTTAAAAATAAAAAGCCGGATAAATAGCACCATGTTTCACAACGACAAAGATTGCATAAACCTTGTTTTGTTTTAATAATAAAGATTATTTCTGAGTAACACCCTTTTATCTTCCTGCTATGCCTATGCACACTCAGACCAGTGATCATGAAGCTATTTTCCCAGCAGGTGACTTTTCAGTAAGTCATTCCTGTGTAAAAATCTCACTTGTAAATGAGGAAATGGATCTATATGACCATAAATTTGATGGGAGACAAAATGCTGGTGGTGTTATTCTGGTGGTTGCTCTCTCTACGCAGCCCCGGTATGAGACAAAGCATGACACATCGCTTATAGATTCAGTGCAATAAAGTGTAAATAATTGAAAGCTTTTTGATATTATCCTGTCTTCTTTTAGCATGTGTCTTCAATAATTAATTCATTTGTATCTTAAAAGTGTCTTGCTCCATACCTTCAGCCATTTCCACAGTTTTTTGCTTATTAAGCTTGGGACAGCATGATCTGCTTTGTACGTGCCTTTTCCCTGTTGTGTTACTGTATGTATGCTCTGGGATTTTTTCTCTCTTGTAGTCATCATTTTCCACATCATATATGAATTGTCACATCTACTGCCTCCAGTAACCACTGTTAGCAATAATAGGTAACATGATTATAGCATTCAGTATTTTAATTAGGATTAGGATTCAAGACCTGCAGTTTCTTCCTTCCTCTTTACTGAGTGTGCGCTTGCTGTCCCTGCAGAACTCAACCTGCCTCTCCGGTAGCCACAGAGCATCACAGCCCTGATGCCCAGGTGACATCTGACATAGGTAACATCCTTCATGAGACCAGAGTGGCCCCTGATTCATTAACCTCACTTTATATTCCACGGCCTATTAAAAAAATGTTTTTAAAGGGTTTATTAATCTGCTTGCAAAATGTCATTACTTTTTTTAAACTTACAGATTTTGTGGTAGAGCTTTTCCAGGCTAGAAAATTCATTTCAAGCTAAAAATGTGTCACCTACAATCTGTAGATGTAGATATTTCTTTCATTCACCATCGTGATTTGATTTACTGGGCCTGCTCCTGCTTCTATTTCAGTCACCAAAATCTGCTGCCTAACTGAATAAGGATGGGCTCAATCCCTGAAAGTTTCTTTTAAAACTTTTTTATTTTTAGGCCGGTTTTGGGATGTTTTCATACCCCATTTATTGATTCAGCTGTGTGCTTCTTTGTAGCAGAAATGTTACCCTGTTTTAGTACTTCAGAAATAGCCTTTCACTGAATGGGATTCTTTTGCTGAAGCTTTTCTAGTTCTTAAAAGACTGTTTCCAAAACACATGAAGGAACAATAATGAAGAGGGTAAATTGTGGAGACAGTGGATAGGAGGCTCAGAGTAAAATGGTTTCAAAATAAATTCTGTTAGGAAATTGAATGCTCCTCACACTTTGTAATTAGCACTTTGCTAACCTTTGGGAAAAAGAGACCCAGAGCAAGGCAACATTCAGCTTCCAAAGACAGAAATAGAAGGCACTCATGATTTCCCTAAAATGTCTCATTTACATTTTTACTTTGGTTCATACCATGCATTGGATATTTCTGCAATAGTTTGCCATTGTGGTCATTCTGCCATATTATATCTATCTACCTATCTCTGTGTGTGTTTATATAGATGCGCGAGAGAGTGTGATTGAGCTTACGCAGGTACTTCTACATGTCTAAACACATTTCTTCAATCTACCATATCAGATATGAAATATATGGTTTATTAAGTACATATCAGACTGAATATAAAAATTCTATCAACACTTATGAATATATGTAATACATATGTTTCTGACACATAATTTTTCTCTGATTTGGCACCTTTGTCCAAGCCAATTTACAGGAGTATACAGCAATATCTTTCCTCCATGATCTTTGTGGGGCCAAAAAAAATGAAGATTTTAATATTTGTCCTATAAACTGGGATGTTTAATGTATAATACACTGAAATACACCCATTTTTATGGGTAGAGCAGGAATTCTACTCACCATTACTAAATTTCTCCCAGACTGGTGCTTTATTTACTAAACCCAGCCTGAAATGCAGCATTAGTTATCAGTAAGATCTCCCTGACTGCGAATTTTAAGACTCTTCACTATGAACACTTTTGTAGTGTTAGCTGCTGTGCCTGTGCCAATGGGTATATGTCATTCAGCACACACAGGTATTTCTATATGGCTGAACAGGTTCATTAAATGTGCCAGTGACAACACTATGCATGGATCCACTGAGTAAGGATATCACTTGCCTGGTGTCATAGACTTGACTTCCTTTCCTTAACCTGGCAGCTTTTCTAGATCAGAGGTGGCCCCTGCTAGATGTCTGGAAATGCCTACTGTTTCTAGAATAAAATGAATAAATGAATATTACTAATACCATTAAGTAAATACTTTGTGACATACATGATGAGGGTGAAGAAAATCAGTACATACCAACATTGAAATAGGACCTGAGATACAGACAGCTTTGTAAAAGATAGCTGCGTCTTGGATCCAAAGGAACTTGCTTATACATCATATAATCTTCTACAGAGCCAAGATGAAGTGCAACAAGGGCTTTGAAGTGATCCATTTTTTTGCACTTACTACCTAAAAGATTTGTATTGGTCTTACAGACATGATGATCCTTAATCAAAAACGGAAGCACCATCCACACCAGATGGAGTCAGATCATTTATCCCCTTTCTTTACGCAAGACATGGTGGAGGGGAGAGAAGGTATGGATTCTGTTCCTTTTGTAGACAGTTTCATTGACTAGTGGCATAACATGAGCGAGAAAGATAGCTATCATCAGCCTCACCTATTGAACACCCAGAATAAAGCAGTTAATTTTGAAGAAAAGTCATCCAGAAGAGGGAGAGGGAAAGCAATTGTGCTAGTAACCCACCCCACTCCCCAGAAGACCAAGGTCCTTAGGGACTACATGGTAGTGTCATTTTTGAGTTTATGCCATTTTGGAAAAGATTACCAAACTGTGCCATCATGAGTCCAAGCTTTGCTGCACTGTTGCTACACAGACTGATTTGTGGCAGCAGGTCTGCAGGCTTGGTGATGAGGGAGAGGGTCACTAGCCTCACAGGTAGAGTTGCAGTCAGGGTGCTGTAGTGATGCTTCCGATATTGTCTTCCACACTGAACAGAAATGTTTCCCCAAAAGGTTTGTTACCATGTGTAACCAGTGTGCTGGGAAAGGGTCCCAGAAGAAGCCTCCTCGTAAGATGAGCCCCATGCTTGCAGCAGCTACCTAAACTCACCATCAGTTATTTCACGTTACATATTTATGTGAAGTTTGTATAAGAATGAAACCTGCAGAGTTTATAAAAGAAATTATTAAATGTATAAATGAGATCTCTAGCATCAGATGATAGTGCTAGGAGAGGCCAGGGAGAAATAAGAGGTATAAACAAAGCAGCAGTTGTGTTCACTAAGCAAACGTAAAGACATGAAGCAGAAATGCCTGTCCCAGCATCTGGACAGCACAACAGTGGGAAGGAAAATAAGAATGAGAAATGCCATTGTAAATGGAGGGAGCTGGTTTGGAGGCAATGAAGCACAAGCAATGTAGTGCCTGCCACCTGGGTATGCCAGCCCTCTGGGTTTCCTCCAGTGGGGAGCCACCTGTAGATGGGACGGTGGGTAAGACTCTTCTTGATAAGTACAATCCTAAGGAACTGCTCTGTTTTCACACCTGTTCTTGTGATTGCCAGTGTAAATTTTGACCCTTTTTTATACAAAGTAGCATACTTAGTCTTTTCTCTCTTTCATTCACTCCCAGGAAACTGAACACAGACTGCTCCACACTCAGAAGCTGGCAAATGTGTCAGCAAAGGGTGAATGGCTTGTGAAGTGCTGTGCACACTTTGCAGGTTTAGGAGACCCAGCAACTCTACAAGGCTGGTTCTTGCAGGTCCCCTACTAACCTGCAAGGCCCTGGTTGTGGGCTGGTAACAGCTAACACCAAGACTGTGAGGAGATCTTGAGATTCAGCAATAACTCCAAACTCATCACAGTTACCTGCAGAAATAAAATCTGACTTTACATTGCTAATGGTCTCAGGGCTTTAAAAGCAAAACCAAGAGTTTTGCTTGCGCGCACTACAGTTCAGAATGCAAATGCAAAAAAAACCCCACAAGCAAACAACCATATACTGTTCACTGCACTTATAAAATGATGTGTTTGATAAACAGTTTCCACAGGTACAATCACAAAATACAGGAGGGACTGCAGGTATGACAAAACAGGCCACTTGCCCTCTTTGGGTGCTCCCTAGATGATCTGGATGTGTACCTCCAAGAGCTGCAGCAAGTCCTCGCCTTCCAGCTGACTTCTGATGTGACCTTAGCCAAGTAACTTAATTCCGCTGTGCCTCAGATAGCCAGCCATAAAATTATGCTTTCATTCTAAATCCTTTACTGACCTTGTTTATTTACACTGCAATTTTATTAGAACAGATGCTGCTACTTACTGTGTTTGTACAGCAGGTAGCAAACAGAGAGCCTGACCTTGGCTGGAGGTCACAGGTGACCCATCATGCTGTGAGGAACAAGGGGTACGGGGTGTATCTTATCAACAGAAAAAAAAAATAGTGTTTCTCTCCAGTCTCATGCTTCTACATTCATGAATTCAAACCAGCACATTAGATATGCATGGACAGCATGTTTTTCTCTGTGAATTTCTGCATTTACTTCTAACATGGAGAACAGGAGACAGTGGCTTTGACTTCTCCAGCATGTGGGGATATTTATTATACTCAATTCTTCTATTTCAACAGCAGCTTCAGTTTGGCATGAATCCTCTATTACATGACTTGTCTCAGTTCAAAGAGCTGCAATGTATTAGTACTCTAGGTCCTTGTACTAAATTTAGAGAGGATATTCAATATTGTGGTGCGTCTTCTCAAACGCAGAAAAAAATCCCCATATAAAGCAGAATATTACCATGCCTATGCCTGCTAGTTCAACTGAGGACAGAGGCAGTGAGTGGTTTCTGGGAGAGGACACCAGTGGAACAACTGGTGGCAGAGCACTTAACAGCTCCAGAAAAGCAAGTCCCAGTAATGCATAGTGAGTGCTCCCGTGTAGACACACAAAAATGGCTTAGTTTGTGTCTTTTTACCAGAGTGGTCACAGCACTGTGCTGCTTAGTGCGGGAAGCAAAACCCTTTCTCAACTGCAGAGCCTGCAGAATCCTGCAGACATCATGTCCTGAGCTACGTGCTGCTCCTCCTTTGCTGCTATAGATGCCTAATCTCACCAGGCCAGAGCAGACTTTGGTCCCTAAACCTATGTTGCCCTCACACCTCTGATAGCACTATGCACAAACCTATAAATGCATCCACTCTTGTTTCTTCGATGAATTTTAGCCATATTTTCCCTAAAGGCATTTTTTTATTACTTGGAAATGCTGTATGTGAGGACTTCTGCCTTCAGAGCATCCTTAGGTAGATCTCAAACTCACAACAGGCAGTGCTAGAATCACCATGCAGGGAAAAGCCTTTAACTTTCCTCTCCAGCAAAACAGCAGCAACCTGCTGTGACCCAGGACTGCGCAGCAGAAGCAGGGAGAGACACAGGGGTGCTCAGGGACCAGCTTTGCATCAGGTGAAATAAGGATTAATTTAGCCCTGGTACTATAGAAACAGCAAGGAAATGATGGAGAGGCTGGAAAGCAAAGAACTACAGGAGATGGACAAGATCTCTCCAGTATAAAAAATAACTCTGAAAAAATCTTGGAAGCAGTATAACTGGGTTCACTGGAGTCATCAGTTGAAAATCCCATGCTGTAGATTTTGAGGCATGCAATCTGAAACATGCAAAGCAGGTCAATCAGAGATGCTGAGCGTTTTCACTGCAGTTAGTGGCTGCCAGTGGTGTTTACCATAAACTTTCCAAAAGAACAACCAATCCTTCTCCCTCTCTTTGTCAGTAGAGAGTTGAGCTTTGCAGTTATGATGAAAATTGCTCTCCTTTCTGAGATAATGAAAAAAAAAACCACCCAAATTCAGCATACACACCCACCCTTCCCAAGTAGGCCAGCTGTGCAGGAAAGATGCTCTTGCTGAATGGCTGTCCTTCACAATGTCCTCCCCAGGGAGGGGGCTGCACTTCCCACCAACTCTCACCCCGACTGGTGTGGGGAAGAAATGGTGAAATACAGCAGGCAGGCAGGCAGCACCTGGGCAACAATTTGATGTTTCATCCTCATGTCAGCAGCATTGTGCCAACATGGAGTACCACATGGCAGTGCTTGAGTCGGAAGTAACACTAGCGGTGAATGAAACGAGGCAGAGGTGGAGGAAGACAGGATTAAAACACTTCCTCTCTTCTCGTGTGGTGCCTTGCCTCCTTTGCTCTGCAGTTGTTGAAGCTGACAGGAGGACACTGCTGGAGCTCTTGCTCCACCGCAGGTCTTCTCCTGTCTTGCTTCAGAGAAATCATGCCGCTCTCTGCTGAGGACCCAGCTCCTTAACACAGCCATTACTTGATGGGAACCAGTCAGCCTGCAGCCAGCTCTGTCCCTGTGACCGTACGTCTCCACCCAGATGCTCAGCCTCACCTGGCTTTTGTTTACTTAACTTTGAAGATTGCAGTACCAGGCTTCCCAGCTACATACAGATGTGCAGTGTTTGTAAGCTGTTTCCCACCAGCTATACCTTATGGAGTATGGTGCTGTGGAGAGATTTTAAAGGTATCAAGGACTGGCCTGGATGGCAATCTTCACATTTGTCTGTGGCCGCTCACAGAGCAGGGCCCCATGTCACAGAAGGATCAAAGCAGGTATTTCTGTGAAATTCAGGGGAACTGGAATAGGTGGGGAATATAGAAAATAACAAAGCAGGTCACTGTGGGTCCGATTCCTGCAGATGTAAGATATCAACAGTGATCAGGAGGAAAGCCCAGGAGAAACAGCAGGGCTGCAGACAGCCTTGCCGGGTACCAGGGGCTGCCCCTGCTCCTACCACTTGTCCCCACAGGCAGCTGGCTCCTTCACCAGTGCCTGGAGAAGGCAGCCCCAGACCCAGGCAGGCATCCAAGGAGTCCTGTGTGTTTGCAGCCAGAGGCAAAGGCTCATGAAATCAGACCATGCAGCTGAAAGGCAGTTATTCTGCTGTCTTTAATTTTTCGTAAGACAGGGAAAGCAGCCGTCTACTAGCCAAAGACTGCTGTACCATGCTGGCAGCATTTCTTGTAGATGACCTCAGCAGTTGCTCATTCTGACATCACTGTCAGGAGCAATATAATTCAGTCTGGTGTCCTGTGAAATGCTCCCTGGGCAAATTTACAGGAGAAATAAGGACATGTGCCCTTCTGGACAGAAAGCCACTATGTACTTATCTTTCCAAACTGTCTGTGAATAGTAATGAGGGAGGTTTGAAACTCCCTTTCATCCATCGAAAGATTCACTGCTGAACATTTCCAGTGCATTCAGAAATGAGGGACCAAACCCTGAGGCATTCATATAATTTTCAATAGTCTTTTTTCAGGGCAAATTCTGGAGCAGAGGTCTTCAAATAATCTCAGAGAAATTTTCATCTTGTACAGAATTAAAAGTTGCTTGTTCAATACTTGCTGCGCAAATGAAATGTTGGTTGAAAAAGCAAGTAGAAATGGCTTCATAAAAGTCAACCCTTGCTTTTTTCTGAAATGAAAGGGAGTGACTTGAGCTCTAGATCTCCCTTTAAATCCCAGGAATAGCCTTGCCCCTTTTTGATAAGCCCCGTCTCCTCAGAAAAATTTCCAGCCTTGTCTGAGTGAGCACTGTATCATAAAAGAAATTAGGACATCAGAGGCTGGACCAAACTAATTCATACAGTAAGGCAAACATATTGCATGAACATGTTGTGCCAGTTACCAGAAGATTAGCATTTATACTATTAATAGGAACTGTCATGTACTTTTTGATATTGAGGACTGAACACAGCACAGCATTGTACCTGTGTTTCAGACAACGTGAAATCACTAATTCAAGTTGCAGTTCAATCACATTCAACTGAAAAATCAACCTGTCTAGGTCCCAAAGATTGCATCCTCCCAGGACCTCTGCAAGAGCCAAGGGAGCCATCCCAATTTGTGCCATGGCAGATTGCAGTCATATTTCCTTCACAGTGACGAAAACCATAGAATCATAGAATTGTTTTGGCTGGAAAAGACCTTTAAGATCATCGAGTCCAACAGTCAACACAACACCACCATGCCCACTAAACCATGTCTTGTAAAATGCAGATGCCATTTAGCTACGTGCAGAAGTGAATGAGGAGAGGAGCTGAAGGTGTGTCAGAGCATCTCTGTTGCAATTATTTTATATCCAGCTGCAACTAGAAAGGGTTAATAATTGAGGCAAAGACCTCTCCAGCCACCACAAGTCTCAGTTCCTATTACAGCAAGACACTCTGCCTTTTTATCGACCCAGCTTCAAGATGCCTTTTCCCCACAGTTACCTCCAAATTCCAATGAAGTGTACAGTCAACTAAAGCATACCAGACAATGTCTTTGGTGACTATCTCAGAGGCATAGCAAACAAACAGCTTCCATTAAACTAGATGACTGGATATGATACAAAGGGTAAGAAATGCATGGAGACCTCAGTAGTCTTTCAAGCCACTTTCAAGCTTCCAGAGAATTACAGTACTGCTCTAAGTTACTTGCAATCCAGGTCTCTTTGCAAATTTTATGCGGTTAGGTGAAGAATGCTACAGTGACGTACAATGTGATTTCTTTAAACGGGAGCCAAGTTCCATACATCAACTTATTCTATACTGCTATTGCTATTGTAACAAGAAAAAAATAACCTCCATTCAGGTTATAGTGGCTGCATAATTGTACAATTGCCATCACTTCAATAGCTCAGTGAGGGAATTTTATTAGGGGAGCTCTATTGACATATGTACTCTGCTTAGATGTCTGTGATTCAAAAGGAAATCATGTTTCTACTTCTCTACAGCACATATCCAGAAGTTATTTGCTATTCAGTATACCTGTAAAAAAGCCCGTGTAAAAATTCAGAGGTGAACCTTCTTGAAAATGATCAGCTAAAGCAGCCCATGTATTTTGCTAGTGACTCATTTGTTACTGTGCTTATAACACCCCTGCAGTACTGTTGTCCCACAAAGGGGGTCCATTTACCCAGTGTGCAAGCCAGTAACAGAGTCAAGTCAAATTAATTTTATTGATGCACATGAATGGGTTCCTATCCCAAGACAGCACACCCTTGTCTTAAAAATTCTCACATTTATACACTTAACTAATATATATTCACTGGTATTTCCCTTAATGATTTGTTCTTTCCTCTTCACACCTGATGTAAATTAGTGCACAGACTCTGTCTTCTTCCTTGTCTTCTTTTGAGTAGGTGGTATCATCTGAGTAGGTGGTCAATGAGTCGGTGGTGTCAACCTCCACCTGTAGGAATAAACTCTTACCTACTTCTTACTCCACCTTGGCAACTCCAAGTTCTTCAAGGTTTATGGACCAGACCACAATTCATTAACTTTTCTGACATAAACATCAAGCCCTATTGTCTAATAGTTCCTAAACCCTAAATTGTGTCTAGTTATTGTTTCTCTATTTTAAGTATTAACTGATGGGGGCTGTACACAGGACTTCAGCAGCTCCCTGGTTATTTCAGTCATATTATACATATTTATTGGTAACAATACTGCAGCACTGTTAAAAAACAAGAGCTAGAGGCTTCCTGTGTTTGTTTTTTGTTGAAGTCAGTGTGAGCAATGTTTGAAATGAAGTGGGGCCTTAGGAAAATAAGAGTAGTGCAGAATTTCACCATGGGGTGTGGGGACACATAACAAACTTCCTGCTTTGCATTGGCCACAGGGAGCCTAGTGTGAACCAAGGGAATAAATGCAAACCTTCCTCTCTGCCTGCTCACTCACACCATAGCAGGGCACAGACAAGGACTCAGTTATCTGAGGCTGATCTCGTATCTCAAATGAAATTTGGTTACACAGCTTTGGTTTAGCACTAATTTAGGATTTATTAATATTTTTGAGATAGATCACACGATTAGATTGTATAATTTTAACAGTACTTAATCATCACCTAATTTAACAGAGTGATTTGAAGGAATTTGTTACAATCAAATTTGTGACTTAAATATTTGAAAATGGCAAGGATCACCCAAAAATTACAGCAAGTTTGCACACAGATGGAGGTTAAATCAAATCACAGACAAGCACAGACAGAGAAAACAGTTCTGAACCACACAGACAGACAAAATAGTTCCAAACCAAATCACAAGAGAGACAGACAAATCGTTCTGAACCAAACTGCAAATGCACACGCACAGATACAACACTTCTGAACCAAATTTTACACACACAGACCCACACACCCCCACAGAGATTAACCTATGATTAAAATTTCCCTTTCCTGAGTTTCATTAATTACTCTCTTTTATGTGCCGGCATTCATCAACAAACGGTCAGTAAACCTTGTGAAATCAAGCCTTTAAGTCCTTGCAAAATCGTTGACAGTCGATACTTCAATCCTCGCGAAATCCACCCTGAGAGGTGTCCCAGCTCGGGGGGAGACACTGGGTTGCACAGCCCACTGTGGCCCTGTTACGGGTTTGTGTGGCAGGGTTTTCTTTGGTGGCAGGGGAGGGGGGCTGCAGAGATGGCTCCTTTAAGAAGCTGCTAGAAGCTTCCCTGGCGCCAAAATGTTGGACCCACCTCTGGGAGGGGAGTGACGGTGGCAGCGCCTCTGGGAGAACATATTTAAGAAGGAGAACTGGCAGTGTGGGGGTTGGGAAACGTGAGAGGAACATCTCTGCCGATACTGGAGTCAGTGAAGGAGGGGGAGGAGGGGCGCCTGAGGAGGCTGATGGCTCTGCAGCCTGTTCTAAGACGGCAGGCTGTCCCACTGCAGCCCAGGGAGGTGAGCAGTGGAGCGGAGGCTCCCGAAAATGGCTGTGACTCCATGGTAAAAAGCGGCTGAAGCAGTGTGAGACTGGAGAGCAGCCCACGGAAAGGACCCGCGCCAGGGAAGTTCAGGAAGAACTGTCTCCCGTGGGAGGGGCCCCACGGTGGAGCAGGGGACGAGTNGGAGGTAGAAAGCACCAGGAGTGGAGTTGAGCCGGGAAGGCAGGAGGGGTGGGAGGAGGTTGTTCTGATGTTTAGTTTCCCTTCCTAATACCCTTGTGTGTTTGATTTGATTTGATTTGTAGTAAATTAAATTGATTTTGTTTCTTCCCCAAGTTGAGCCTGTCTTTTGCCCATGACCATAAGTGGGGAGTGATCCCTCCCAGTCCTTGTCTCGACCCACGAGCCTGCCTTTGTATTTTCTCCTCATCCCAACGTGTCCAGGCATGGGGGTGGGGGGTGAGTGAGCGGCTGTGTGGTACTTTGTTACCGGCTGAGCTGAAACCACGACAGGCCCCCAAGAGCTCCAAGGGTCTCTCCTTGGATCGCTGTTTATAGCATCTCAAGATGACTGGCTTTGGTCATTATTTTACATTCTGGCCACAATTTGTGCTGAGTCATTCTGGCATACAATTCAGGCAGCAGGTGGCCCAGGTGTGGCCAGGGGGTGCCTGACACCCCAAAGTCTCTGCACTTGTAATCAAGATAACAGTGCAATGGGAGGTTTTCCCAAAGCATGCAGGGCTTATCCTGAGATCTCAGAGTGGCCCAGAAGACTGCACCACCACACCTCAGTCACAAGATAAGTTGCGAGAAATATTTTTGGGCATGGAAACAGATATGGTTTTAGTTTTGTTAAACAAAGGGCCTGTTGTTTTGCCAGTGTCAAACAGGGTGCAGTCAAAATGCACTTCCCACGTGAAGCTGATCTACCAAACAAAGAAGCAGCTCTGGTTTGCATCGCTCTCACATAGCACAGATCTTGCCACCTGTAGTAAACCAGAAAGAAAAAGGCTGAATTTCAGCCAGTTTCTCTTCTGTCTTGTAAAAGGTAGTTACGGGCCTCCTTCCTATCAAATATAGTTTTATATGTATCAAAATGCAAAGAGACTTCATATTACTTAGATTCTGCTCTGAGGTGCTGTGGAAACAGGTGTGGGCAACACACTCTCTCTTCCCTGGCTGCACGCTGGCGTTGTGACCGAACAGATCACCACAGAAATGAGAGGAAAGCTTGCAGGGCAAGCTGTGCTGCTTCTCCATCTCCTGCTGGAGGAGAAGGCTCTGGACACATCACACCACATGGTTCCAGAGCCATGTCTGCTCTTAGGTGGATGGGATGCTAGGACAGCGGGACAGGGAGAAATTCCTCCGGTCTCCTAAACCTTTAGCAACGCTGTAAAGTTTTCCAAGCCAAAAATTAAAATCTCACAAGTTTCCACAAAGAAACAATTTTGATCTAGGTCAGCTGAAAGATTTTCCATTTCCATCACTGAACATCTTTTCCATTGTATTTCAGACATTCTCTATGTTTTACCTTTTTTACTGCAATTAACATTGATGTACAAATGAGAATATGTTTCAAAACAAAAAAGAATGTAAATTCTTTTTCACTTGAAGATTCAAGTGATGGCAGGCACTGTTTCTAAAGGAGAGAGCAGCCTAAAGGTTTCTGTCCTGTGCTCTGTCCCCAGTGCACCAGTGAAGGTCACTAATGCTCTGCAGTCCTGCAGGAACATCTGGCCCCTGACTGCCATCAAATCCTGCTTCTCTGAAGGCCAGAGGTTCACCTTTTGTATTTGTATTGCCCAAGTGCTTGGCTGAGCCTGCAATGGGGCCCGAGACCAAATATGGGACTGAAGGTCTGGCTGTAACTTGACTTCATTGTCACAAGCACCAGTGGTTTTGTATACTTGTTTCGGGGGTTTGGTTTTGGTTTCGGTTTTTGTTTTGTTTGCGGTTTTTGGTTGGTTGGTTGGTTGAGGTTTTTATTGGTTTTGTTTTTAGAAAAAAGGGAAAAAAGTTACAATTCTAGAGTGCAGGTCAACATTTCAAGCGATGGGTACATCAGAGGGACCTCCATCGTAAAGCAGCCTAACTCACCATCACGTCCCTTGGCTGTGATAAGAAAGAGGGAAGATTGAAAGAGAAAAAAGAGTAAAAAGAAGGCAACCCTCTGCAAGTTAGCTGGGCAACCATGTGGGAACATCCAGGATATCCACTATAATTGTTGTGAGTGGAAATTTACCATATTACTTAGTGTAGAAGGAACTATTTTCAGTATCTGCATAGACAAAGCAAAACTTTTAGTAGAGCAGAGAGTTCTGGTCTTCACACAGTTTTTGCAGCTCGCTCAGGAAGCAAAATCTGAGGTCCTGTAATTACCCCCTGCTCACAGTAGAAACTATCCCTGCAACGGTAACCCTGAAGGTAAGATAACTCTGCAGACCAGTGTAGAGACTAGGTCCATACCCACACCGCCATTTATACTGCCTGCTCGTTTTGAACCATGACCCCAGCAGTGCAGATGCAAGCAGTTCACAGCCCTGAAGCAGATCTTGCATGAGAGAGAGGAAGAAAAGGAAAGCAGAAAGCTCCTTTTATACTTCCCCTTTGTTTAAAGGCTGGGCCAAATCTGCAAGAAATTATATAGTACAGGTTTTATACATACACAAACATATACATAAAATCAGGTCAAAGCAGCTGCATGCTATGATAACACTGCCAAACCTGCAACTGCAAATCCTCTCATTAAACATAGAGCAGTGTTTTGCTTTTAAGGTCTGCTTCTGTACTGCGAGCTATATTGCAAACCTTCTTGCTGTCAGAGACCTTCCTGGGAGTTGTAAGTTCAGCCTGCGGCAACTCAGGATACAATTTCCTTCTGCACAGTAATTAGTCAGAGAGCACAGCAGCTGCCCACCTCTTGTTTAACAGCAAATCTCCACTGTCTGTTGCCCTAGCTTCCTTTCCATTTGACTTCAGGAGGCATTTTTACTCCCTGCAGCCTGCAGAGTGTTAGTATTTGGGGTGAAGGGGGGGACACTGTCACACTCTGTGTCTCCGACTTGGGGCATCAGGGCTCTGGGCAAGTTCAGCTCCACTTTAGGGGTGCAAGATCAGTCTATGTCAAGCCATTCGTTTCCCAGCATGTGATTGGTCATGGTAGTCATAGGGTCTGGCTTCCTTCCCCTGCCTGAAGAGCGAACTTTAGAACAGGTTATTAACTAATCATGAGTCTGGAACTGGAAATAGGGAACATTTGGGTACGAATTTTCAAATGGATGTCACTTGTTCTTGGCCTTGTAAAACTTCTCAGTTCTGCAGACATGCTCATGAACACAGCACCACAGCATACTGCGCTTATTGTAATCATACATGAAGCGGTTGAGCCAAATTGTCATCCTTATCTGCCAAAAGACTCTGGGGACATCTTTTTCCATTATTTGAATATTTGTTGTCCTGCTCAGCTCTGATTTTATAGGCTGATGAAGGACAGCTTCCATTTTCCTTATCTCACCTGTCAACTATGGATTCAAGCTTGAATTATATTTTATTGCTTAAATAGCTGAAGGGAAAGAATGGGCAACCAGCAGCATTTAAAGTTGAGAGGTCTGTGTCTATCGGCCAGGCACAGTATCAATGCCCTCCACATGGACAGAAATCAGACATCCAGAGTTAGTTCATTCCCACATCACCCCAGATGGAGGTGTTACAGTATGGGACTTGCTTCTGAGCTGGAGTGGAAAGGTTAAAGGTTGCTGAAGTTCAGAGGTGACAGAGACAAAAGCACATCTGCCCTCTTCATGTGCTGCCCAGCCCTGGCACTACCATGTCTCAGTGCAGTTGTGGCCACAACCAAGAGCTCCCATATACTTTATTCAAGTGGCACCAGATGCTGGCAGCCCCCAGGAGCAATCCTGGCAGCTGGCAGTCTTCCCTGGCCTTTGCCGTTTGTCTGCTGGTGAGTAACAGGAGTGCAGGGGCATCTCCTGTGGGGCACCCAGTAATCTTCAGGCTTGTGTGAGAGACCTATCAGTCTGAACATAAATTAACAGCCTATTTGCAACATGGTATGGTTATCGAATGGTTTGCTGAAAATCTCCATGCAAATTTTATATCTGTACACTTTTAGGGCTATTGCTTTGCTTGTAGTCCAGTGTAGACTGTTTAAAAGGTACTGCTGTAGTTCTTTGCAAAAGCCCCAGTGATGCTGCTCTCTGTGGTTTCATTCATTCCTCATCTACTATGACTGCCTCATTCATCTGTTTCATATCAGGCCTTTCACAAAACCATTGCATTTCAGTATCTTTTAAAACAGCTAGAGTTTGCTCTGCAATTATGCATACATACATTTCTTAATCCAACCACAATAACTGTGGCCTTCATGGGATCAGATTTCTGCATGCTGCTTTCTGTTAATATGTGATCTGGGTGTTGCTCGTGCCATCACACTTCTACGAGAAGCAGGCAGAGTTTGCAGGGTCTACTGACCATCTGTGTGCACAAGTATCAGCCTGATTAATACACATTGGTCTGCTGCATTCTGGGATGCAAAGGATCATGAGCAAATCTTTCATGACTAAGGAATTTGCAGAATTCAATCCACAATAAAGAAAACTGCTTTAAAACATCAGCCCTTATACTATGGTACTTAGTGTAACAGGGAGAGATTGCCTTTAAACACATAAGGGTCTGGGTGTACAAGCAGTCTCAGCCCTAAGAACAGTCAGAGACTAAACACTGCTAACAAAAGTAGCTGTTAAATGCTTATAAACAATTCCTACATAGACCGAAAAGAAAAAAAAAAAAAAAAACCAAGATCTGGTCAGACCTGAAGACCAGGAAAATGAAAGGTTTCAAGCATACTTTAGAGATGCACAGCAAACTCTTCAATCTTTTCTGCTTCCCTGCTCACCTCTATTTGGAGAGAGCAGAGGTCATTGTGACAGTGTTTCATGAGAGGTTTTAGTCCATCACCACCACTCCTGCAGTTTACAGACATCCCCACTTGCAGCAGCTATGGCTGTTTGTACCCAACATGCCACTGCTCTTACCACAAAATGGGACATATCACAGAATCAATGTCCATGGGGAAAACAACTCTCAGAAGCACACTTTTACATTCCATCTTCCGAAAAACTTTTTGCTCAGTTGTGGGTCCATCTGGGACTGGCTCTATGGGGACTCCAAGTCACCAGCCCACTAATAAAAGCCTAAACTTCTTGGAAATGTCTTCAGACATTGTCATAATACCTTTTCTATGAATCAGTAGATAACATTTAGCCTCTTGCCATAACAGAAAATACCATATTTGCAAATGAGCATCCTTAATTTTGAAACAAGAGTAGCAAGGCTTTCTTTCCACACTTCTGAGTTTGATACTGCAGAAATAGACACTCATTTATTGCACTTTAAGTGCAGCTTTTTGTTGCCAATAACAAGGTGATCACAAGTAAGCACGGCAAGGGCAGCACTGCTCTGTGGGCAATCTGAAGCAACCCTGTAATTACAGGTTCCACATTAAGCACTTGCTGATTTCATCTGGTGATGTCACCGCAAGCAAAAGAAACACTCATAGCAGCAAAGACAAGTCAGAATGCCATGTGTTGCTCTAGGAAAAGAAAAAAAAAATTGTTTACAAATGTATCATTATACATCAGATCTTAAATTGCACAACTCTTAGCTGTAAGTATAAACTATTGTCAGAGCTCTGCTGCTGCCTGTGAAAAGGCCAGGCCTTTTCATTTGTGTTCTTTTTATGTGAGGAATACCAAATAATAAAATTCACAGTTTATTGGGCTGCTGAGATTTTTTCCCCCAGACCTGCAAAACAGTCACCAGGTTTGGATCTTCTTTCCCGTTATTACAGGAACAAGGTGATTTCACTCTCTTTTCTTTCTTGAGGAAAAGAATTAATTTTCCATAGTAGCACCCAAAATGAATAGTCTTTATTTTCCAGGTAAGCATTATACAAACAGTTATATCTTTATAAGATGCCTGTGCTTCTATCCTTAGGATGTCAATAGAGAATGGGGTGCTTTTGCCAGCTACAAGTGTTTGCAAAGCAGAATAAAAGCAGCTGTTCCAAATAAGAATAAGTACATGTTTAAACCATGCCAAACATAAAGCAATGTGATAACACAAGGAAACCCCTTTTGGACTGCAGTGATAAACCCCTGGTGCCAGCAGGACTGTGGAGTCAGCAAAACTCCACAGCAGCTGGACTCATGCCAACACATTGGGCAAGCCTCACTTTGGAGTTCAGGTGTTTTCCTCAGCTGAATTAACCGAGGTGAGAAGAACAAGTGTCTTCAAAGCTTGCAGAATTTACACACCATTACTTGACGAATTTGCTTTTATATTTCCTTTCATATGCTCAGATCAAAAGAGGGAAGAAGAGAGGTGACCTGGTGATTCCTGGCCTTCCTCCTAGCTAGGCACTGGGAGCACAGATGCTGTCCTTTTCAAATTTCAGACCTGCTCCACCTACCGCATGCTGAGTTTGGTGGATCTCCAGGTTGTTGTGGCAGTGATGCACAAAGCAGTTTCCCCACTCCGAATCCCCAGAGGCAGCAAGGAAGGACCAGATCACCTGACAAACAGAATTACCTGATCGGGGAGACCAGTAACTGGAAGAAAAATTGTTTGATTAGAAGAGGAGGTATGTTTTCAGGAATTAACAAGATGTCATCAGGCAGAGAGAAAAAAAATTCTAGGAAAACATCCCAGACACCTTAGACATCTTTGACCTATGCCCAAGGGATGTTCTGGAGCTTTAAGGAAACTGTGTTTCTTGTGCTGGCTAAACCCCTGAATGAGCAGGTTAGAAAGTCTTGCAAAGCCCTTCCATTATATGCTTCATTTAGCCTAAGCTGCTGTAAAAATATAAAAAATTAAACTGGAGTGCCCACAGTACTGGGTGAAGTAGAAGGACAGACAAAATGAAAGCCTGAAAATGAAAGCGTTGACTAGGATTTCCTAGCTGGGTCTTGGTTATGGAGCACTCACCAACCATCTCAGATATGAGACAACCCAACTGGCATGCCCATGGGAAACCTCACCCCGTGCTTTCTGCTTGCTCAGGCATCTTCAGGAGAGGCCTGTGTGCCTTTGCACAAACATCTTCTGGGCAGCACCGAGAAGACCAGATAGCTGCTGTGACTCCTAGAAGATGCCTGGGGCAACCCGCAGAAGGGGCAGAGGGGATTTATTGGCAGCTTGACCTCAACCCTGCTCAGGTTGCTAGAGGTTGGTTTGGTTGTGAGGTGCTTGCTTTCTGGTCCCTGGTTTTGTGGTGCATGGGTCCCACCACAGCACGATGTTTCCTTGCAAGCACCCTGTGTGCCACGCAGGCTGTCTGCACAGCCTCAAGCTGCAGAGAGGGCTCAGGCAGCCCTGCCATGCTTATCTCAAGGGTGCTGGTAAACTTGTGGATAAAGGGAATCCAGAGGATGCCTTGTATTTGGGGTTTCATAAAGCCTTTGACAGGATTTCACAGCAAAGCTTATTAAAGAAGCTGTGTTGCCAGGGATGGGAGGAAATGCCCTTCTAAGGATTAAAAGCTGGTTAAAGGATAAGAAGCAAAGACCAGGGCCAATTGTCACACTTCGGGATGGAGAAGAGTCAGTGGAGGAAGGTGCTGGAATAATTTTTATTCAACACTTTCTTCAGTGACCTACAGAATGGGTTAAACAGTGAAATACTTAGGTTTGCAGATGACAGCTGAGCTCCTTCAGTCAGTCACCAGCTGTGCCAACAGTGAGATGCTCCAGAATGACTTTAGAGAAATCAATGGGTGGGCAGATGGACATCCATGTGGATAAATGTAAGGTAGTAGATCTGAACCGTGTCTACATGATCCTGAACCTGGAACTGGCAGTTACTGTTTAGGCAAGGGGTCTTGGAGTTGTCATGGGCAGCCTTCTGAAATCTTTGGTTCAGTGTTCAGGGGGAGCTAAAATAGCCAACAAAAACACAGGACATTATAGGGAAGTGTGCTGAGACCAAGAGAGAAGGTGCAGTTTTGCTGCTATATGAAATGCTTGTGCACCCACTTCTTGACAGGTCTGCACAGCTGTGTTTTCAGTGTCTCAAGAAGCAGGTTCAGCAATTGGGGGAAGTACAGAGATGGATGAATACAGCAAGTAAGGGGATGGTGCAGCTAGCTGTCTATGAGGGGAGACCAGGAAGGCTGCAACCCTTCAGGAAGAAGGCTGAGTGGAATATGATCTATATTTCCAAAACAGTGAAGGGGTAAGCAAAATGGGGAACCACTGCAGTCCTAAACCCTGCAGTCAGACAATTAAGGGGCATGCAATTAAATCAGTAGGAGGTAAGCCTAAACCGTATAAAATACAGTCCTTCCTTATCCAGCAAGTAGTATCATCTGTAATTTGCTGCCACAGGGGTCTGGGATGGATGGTATCAGTGTGGTCAGAAATGGTTTAGATGGATGCATAAACCACAGTTCTACAAACAGGTCTGGACAGAGCTGCTCAGAGACGTATTCACCGACATATCTAATGCAAGAGCTATGGCTGTAGAGTAGTAGTAGGAAAAGAAGTCCCAGGGAGGGCTGAGGCTTACATTTGTGCTCCAAAAACCTCTCCCACTGCTGTGGTGGGAGACAGACTTCAGGGCAGGGGGCTAACAGCCTGATCCCACCAGGAACTCCTCGCACGCTTAATGCATCCCCATATCTCTGTGCAACAAGACTTATCACATCTGGGTCTCAAGTGGGCTGCTGGAAGATTTCTTTATCTGGTTCCCAAGGCAATAGCTTCCAAGTGCCTCACATGCATCCTCATAATCCTCTTAGGGCATAAAAACATATTATGTGTCACTGCAAACACAGCACTGAAGCAAGGAAGAGTGAGTGTCTCACCTGAGGACATGCAAGATCTTTGCAGTCTCACTTGGAACTGAGCTCCTCTATCTTAATTTAAGTGCCTCATTTTTCAGACCATTAAAACTAGAAGGCTATTCTCCAGCTAGTTTGGTTGTGGGTAAATACAACAATCCCTAGCACAGGGTGTAAGGTGCATGAGGAATGACAGAGGATATGTTATAAGTGCCAACACCACACGATCACATTACATGAACTGAAAGCCACGTACTCTGACACACCGGCCGATCAGTCATGCATACCAGCAGTCAACAACACGCTGTGCTACAGGGAATCCCCACCAACTTGAGATACTACGTCATGGCATGTTTTCTCTAATGACAAAGCTTTCTGTCTCAGTGCCTGAACAGACAGAGCAAAAGCTACTGCAGGTAGTAATCTTCAAAATGGTGCTCTCAGTATATTTATATATATGTATACAGCCTGGGGCAAAAAAATGCAGTGCTGTGACATGGCAATGATGCACAATTGGCCTCCTCAGAAGAAGTATCAGCTCTGCTGTGCACACCACAGGCTCACTGGCTGGGCACAACCAGACATGACTCAGGACTGTCAGACTCAGCAGCTGTCAAGGCAGCAGGTCATATGCCAGTGCCAAAGGCCTGTCACTCTGCATCTTACGTGGCAATACAGAAGGACTGTACGTGAACTACGTATTTGTGGTCTTCTGAAATCTGCCTTCCATCACTCACCTTACCCTACAGTAGTTATAATACCTTGTGCTAGAAAAGAGTGATGTTGCTTGGCAGGGTGGCAGAAGCCCTTTCCCAGCTATGGGAACCTCTGTGGCACTGATATGGGCTGGATCTTCTCTCATGGGGATGGTGAAGTCCACATCTTACCCCTCTGAACAAATAGAGAATGCTTACCTAGGAGGATGTGTCATTTTGGATGTCCTACCCAAAAAGATCTGTCTTTTGGACTCATCACATACCTGCCCCATGCTAAACCAGACCTCTGCAACATGTGGGGTTGGACAACTTGAGGCACCCAAACTCATGAGCAGTTTGTCAGAGTTTATACTAGTGCAGACTTGTTTGCTCCCAGAGTATCTGCATCAAGACAGAAACAAGATATGTGGGCAGAAGCTCAACCACTCCCAGACAATATTTCCTATAGTAACCTCTGCAGAAGGTAGTTTGCAGCAGCTTTAGCAATTCCAGCAGGCTGGCTTTTACACACAGGTACCACTGGTATCTTAATGGCTTCACCTCCCAACAACTTTCCTTGGCATTTCTTCATGTATTTGTTCAAATATTAATCATTAATTTATTCAAATATTAATCAGTATAACCACTGCATTGCTGAATCTCTGTAGTCTTTTATTTATGCTACTTAGATTTTTTTCACGCAGAAGATTGGCACAACTCTCAAAAGATACAAAACTAATGAAGGACTGATTTCCACTGTGACAATAGAAGTTGTCCATTGAAGTTATAAAGCAAGAAAGCCTGGCACATGGATGGCATAAGATGAGACTCTTTACAGTAAGTGCTTCAGTCTGGATATATAATAGGAGAGAAATAGACCATCACATGAATGTAAAACTGTGATAAACACAAAATGAATTTATTTTTTTGTAACAGTGGGGCTTCAATTGCAATATGCATGCCAGGGCTGACTATTCTACCAGCAGTGCACCAACAACTACACAGATTCTATTTGATGATGAAATTAATTTTATCAACGTTTTGTTGTTTTGGGGGAGGATCACAGCAATTGGATGGGTGCTTCTGCTATCTCACCCTCAGTACTTTTGTACTAGGGAAAAGAAGTCAGGTGTCAGTGCTTGATTTTAAAACCCAAATCCAGAAGGTCTGCGGATAAAGGAGGACTGAGCAGGGGAGAGAAACAGGAATGCATGCTGTCTGTGTTCAGCAGTGCTGACATTTCTGAGCCTGCGTGGGGCTTTCTGCTCTCTATGTAGTGTGCTCCTCCTACACATGATCATCAAGTCCAGCCCTTCTTAGGACAGCCTTCTGTTTGGATGTATAGGATCCAGCCTGATGTAGGGAAAGGGTTACTGCTCACTGAAAGAAAGAGCTCGTTTAGCAAAAAAAAAAGAAGAAAAAAAAAAAGAACCTAGACACCATGAGAAAAGTCTTTTGGACCTAATAGATGAGTGGAGTATTTTACCAACCTTAGCTCAATTCCTTCTGCAAGCACTATGGCCTTCTCCTTCCCTTTCCCTACTTTGCAATTATTTCCACAGATAACCTTATATTTGCTTGCATGTAAGCTTTAAGTACATATTAGTAACTCAAAGACAAAACATCACAGTGACACTCTGTAGATAAAGTTGCCTATGTATTAGAAACTTACAGACCAAACAGCAAGGATGTTGTAGTGTCGAATATTGATATTGTTATCACAGAACCTGTAATAACGAGATTAAAAAACAGCTGATTGATAAGTTGGCAAATGCAGATTTATTGTCCACTGGGGCATAAACATTAGTTACTACAATAACGAGAATATCTTTCCAGGGATTTTTGAAGATCTAATGTCATTCACTCTTTACAAGCCTTGCAAAAAAATGGCTGGTAGCTGTCTCAGGTAGCAAACATGTTAGAGCAAATATCAAAATAAAAGACCCCAAAGCCAAAACCAAAGCTCTGCTGAGATTTACTACTGCTACCAAAGGCTATGGTATCTCATAGCACAATGGACACAAGGGAGAGGATGTGAGCACTTCCAGCATGCTCCCATCACCCGCTGTGCTCCTGGTTCACTGGTGCATCCCATCTTGGAAGGGGCGGCTGAGGACAGAGCAAGGGCATCGTTCCTCATTGGCTTTTTGAAGGTCAGGAAACTTCCCTCTGCCAGTTCTTCCTAGTGGCTTCATGCTGGCAGATCTGCCAGGCTGTGGGGGAAGGCGCCCAGATGCTCAGCGGGGATGTCAGGTGGTGACCAGCCCCAGCCCCACTGCGCACTGGGATGTCGGCTGCTTGTCAGGAGTGGGGGCTGTGGGGGGTGAAGACAAAAGAGCAGCAGCTGATCCTGACAGGAGGCTCCTGCCATCAAAATGTCTAGGGCACAATGTGAGGTCCTAGTAATAAGACAGTTATTATCTATCTCCATGTGATTATCTTGTTACTTACAAGGAAAAGCAGGCGATGCATTTTTCTGCTTTGAAAGAAAGAATATAGTCTTTTATTCATCAGCCATTCATCACATTTTTTTTCCTTTTTTCTGACTGCCAAATGTAAGGGACTACATGAAGTCAGGATTCACACCAGGAAAGAGGGCATCAGTCCTACACAGGACTGTCTGGTTTTTTGTTTGTCATCTGACATATGTAATGGCAGGAAAGCTCACCACTGACATCAGCATACAGTGGACATTTACTTTGAATACTGCTGTGAAATAAAGCAGCATTATCGGAAGCAGAAACGAATTTCAGTTATATAGTTCTCACCTGAATCTCAAAAATTCCCTAATACTGTTATGATGGAGCTTTTTGAACCCAATTTCTCTTTACCCAGTTCTGAAACAATGAGTTTTGCAGTTGCAGATCTATGTCTCTGGACTTTGGATAACTTCATGGATGTGTTTGGTTTCAGACGCTGCCTTCTGATTCACCTCCAACTGGGTATGGGTGAAACATCTCATATTTGGTCTGGATTTCAGCAGAAACACTCACAAGTTTTTGCACAACTCAGATTTGTTTAATTTGCAGTCTCCTGCTGATGCAGTAGTAAATGTAATCAGCTATTTGTTTTTTAAAATTACTCACCCAGCCAATAAGTGTCACTGCACAAGGTGTCCCAAGCTCGACACAAGATTGGAAAGAATTAGCAAGTAAAATCTCATCAAGGAGTTCTAACCCCCTGATGGTGCTTGGGACTATGGCCATAAAAGCACCGGCAGTAGTTGCCTTCCATGCAGAAAGGGCAAAAGCACCTGTGCCCTGAGAGACTCCCCAAAGGCTCCTTGATAGCCCCCCACAGAGCACACCCCCTCACTGAAATGCAGCACCTCTCCACAGTCTCCACCTGGACAGCAGAGATGATGCTAGACATACTGTGGTGAGTTGACCTTGGCTGGATGCCAGGTGCCCACCAAGCTGCTCTATCGCTCCCCTCTTCAGTGGGACAGGAGAAAGCAATATAAGGAAAGGCTCATGGGTCAAGATAAGGACAGGGACATCACTCACCAATTACCACCACAGGAAAAACAGACTCAACTCAGGGAAATTAATTTATTACCAATCAAAAGTCAGAGTAGGGTAATGAGAAATAAAACCAAATCTTAAAACACCTTCTCCCCAGGCTTAACTTTACTCTCGATTTTCTCTACCTCCTTCCCCCAGCAGCACAGGGGGATGGGGAATGGGGGTTGCAGTCAGTTCATCACACGTTGCCTCTGCCGTTCCTTCCTCCTCACACTCTTTCCCTGCTCCAGTGTGGGGTCCCTCCCACGGGAGACAGTCCTCCATGAACTTCTCCAACGTGGGTCCTTCCCATGGGCTGCGGTTCTTCACGAACTGCTCCAGTATGAGTCCTTTCCACAGGCTGCAGTCCTTCAGGCACAGACTGCTCCAGCATGGGTCCCCCGTGGGGTCACAAGTCCTGCCAGAAAACCTGCTCCAGCATGGGCTCCTCTCTCCATGGGTCCATGAGTCCTGCCAGGAGCCTGCTCAGCGTGGGCTTCCCATGGGCTCACAGCCTCCTTTGGGCAAAGCGACCTGCTCTGACGTGGGCTCCTCCATGGGCTGCAGGTGGATATCTGCTCCACTGTGGACCTCCATGAGCTGCAGGGGGACAACCTTCTTCACCATGGTCTTCACCATGGCCTGCAGGGGAATCTCTGCCCTGGTGCCTGGACCACCTCCTCCTCCTCCTTCTTCTGTGGTGTCTGCAGGTTTGTTTCTCTCACTCATCTCTCTGGCAGCTGTTGAGCAGCTGTTTTTTCCCTTTCTTAAATATGTTATCCCAGAGGCACTCCACCATTGCTGATGGGCTTGGGCTTGGCCAGCAGCAGGTTCGTCTTGCAGCCGGCTGGCATTGGCTCTATCGGACATGGGGGAAGCTTCTAACAGCTTCTCACAGAAGCCACCCCTGTACCTTCTCACCCCAAAACCTTGGCACGCAAACCCAACACATATAAAGAGCAATCATTTCTGAAAGGTGCATCCAGGGGCACCATGCGGGTGGCTGAAAGGCTCTGTAGGAGGTGACCAAGGCAAGACTGCACTACGACTTCTATTTCTTCCTGCAGTTGGGGTTATTAAAATTTTATTGAAGAAACACAAAGGGGTGGTATTTGAAAGTTCGTTTGTTAATGCCAGGGATGCAAGATAAGCCAATGTACCATATAATTTTCTGCAAACATGAGCTGAAAGGGATAAAGCAAAAAACAACTGTTTGAATTTGTGAAAGCAAAACCCATTGTGCAAGGGAGGATGCAGGCAGTGTTTAAAATAGGACAGCAGTCTTAGCATCTGACAGCATTTAATTTCAATTAATGACCAGGCTACTAATACAAGTTATAGTATCTTGGGAATAAAATGTCAAAGAAAACAGTAAGCTCTTGCTGAACACAGATTTTGTAATAAATATGGTCACATATCTGTTACTTGTACTTCTGCAGTTCTTCTGGTGCTACAGAAAGGTAGTCACTCCATCAGCTTTGAAATTTCAGGTCTTTGATACATCTGGTTATATCCAATCCCACACACTTCCTCAATTGTTAAAAGCTTGAAAGAGTACTTCAAGATGAGCCTGAAGACAGCTGTCCGCAACTGCAAATAATGAAGAACTGTTTCAAAATACAGAGATTTTGTTAGCAGTAGCAATTATTTTAATGAGAAAAATACTGCAAGGTCATAGTCATGTGGTCACTTAGTTTAGAATAATTCATCAATATAATGTTATCAAATTATCAAAGTAATGAATTACCAAAATACTCTTTACCTTGTGCCTGTGTGTGAATACAAAAATACCTTTGGTACAAGTGCAGACAGTGTTTCTGTGCAAACTGAGCAGGTAGCAGAATAGCATTAATTTTTAAGTCTCATGGGTGCAAGTATAGGTCTCAATTTGCAGAATGGACTACTGAAATAGATTACTAAAATGTTGTTTTTGTTATTTGATGCTCGTGATTTAAAATAACATATCTAACAAAAGCTGACATCACCATTATTTGATTTATCATTAATATAATCCAGGGAATGAATAGAACAGCATGCTATGGATCCAGGCCTGGGCTGTCTCATTACAACCACCTTAGAAACCAGCTGAAGGAAAATAATGAATTTGCATGAATCAAATGGTGTTTTGGTATGTTCTAGTAAATGCATGTCTCAGGAACTTTGGATGGTGAGTTTGGATGCTTATGTAAACCTTCTTCTGTCTGCCACTGCTCAAACAAATTGACTTTTCTTTTAAGTTAATACCTCGTTTTCTTTGTTTCTGGCAATACAGAAATACTGGAACTTTATTTCCTTGGTACATTCTAGTACCTTCACACTCTAAAAAGAGGAGTTGAAAAGAAATTCTTGGAGAAAACCTTTGTAAATAAAGGCAACAATCCTATTTCAAACTTTTACATGTAGTTCAAATGGTGGAAATAAAGTACTTTTGAACGTTTTATATCTCCCACTGAAAATACTTTTTTAATGAGAAAAAATGCTAGGTCACAGTTTTAGATTTATTGCCTCAGTTTAATATGATACCGTGGGACAAGACTAACTTTAAATATGTGAGTAGTCCTCTAAATTCAATTATTCACATTTCTAAATTAGATATGCACATAAATAATGAGTCCACATTAAGATTACCAAAGAAATTAAATCAATCACTGGCAATCAGCCCAGTCCCCATACAAGTTAGATGCAGAGTCTGCAACTTTTTTCCATATTTCTTGTAACTGTAAAACTTATTTTTAATTTTTTAATAAAATCTAATTTGAATATATTAAACAGATGCTAAAATGGTAAAGAAAGAGAGATCACCAAGTGCTATCCACTTCCATTTTCTTTTATTGCCTGAAAATAAAATCCTCCCTTAAAAAAATCATTCAAAGCAAAAACATTTTACCACACCTCTCTTAAGCAGAAATGAAAATCCTAGGGTGAAAATTTCTAACTGCCCCTGGTCACGCTTTGCCATGGTAGATGATCTGTACTCCATGGAGGGTGTTCTTCAGGAACACAAGCTTCCTTCAGTTTTCCTTAACCTAGGTATCACAGTGTTTCCAAACTCCTGTGTTTCTGAAGGAGTATTAGTTCCGTGAGAAGCTGCATTAGAAATCTCACATTACAGATCTTTTACTCTATGCATTTCAAAAAGACTTCAGGCAGAGAGATACCTTTTTCTCATATTTATTCCATGTTTTGTGGTATTCATAAAAAACACAGCCACGTGTAAAAACTGGCTGTACTTCAAAATTCTGCATTTAACTGAAAGTATTCAAAGGTCAGCCAGCTACAATCTATATTGAAATGGATTCAAAACAGTGACACTGACTGAAAAAAGTAATAGAAGATTGACGTCCATACTATTATCATATCAAGGAGGTAAAGAAAGTGATAAATTATCATCACCTGTCAGATGCTTACATTTGAAGGATATTTGGGTCCCAGTAAGCAAATGCAGAGTCTTCCTTCTAGACTTTTTCTGTTGTTGCTTAATATTGATAAAACATTAGCTCTTGTATCAAGCCCCAGGATTGGAGGCAATACAATATACAGAAAACAGCCAAAGAATTTTCAGTCTTAAAGCTAATTTTAAGGTACCTGATAGAAAAGGTTTTTGATCTCCATGCATTTGCTTGTTGATTTTCTGTCCTATGCCTCGCTTTAAAATGGGAGGAGGAAAGATAAGATCCCCTTCTGACTTTTTATTTATAACCATCTTCATCATCACAAGTTGATCAAGTTTTTTAACTGATTGTAGGTGAGTGTTTATCTGTTTGTCTGCTAAACTGTCTACCTGATTTTATGAAGCCCATAACACTCCGCTTCGCCATCATCACTCTTTGCAGGCTGGCTCCCTGCCAGGTCGATTCCTGTGGCATGGTCCTATGACCCAGTGAATGGAGGCAGATCCTGCCCCTAGCTCATGTTGCCGGTGGTCGATGTTGGCCACAAGCGTGCCCCACTCTGCGCAATAACCCGTAACTTGCTTTCTCCATTGGCTTGCAGGGCAGATGAGCACCAGTTAGTGAAAGAGAGTGAGCAACAGAATGGAACATCAGGCAAAAGCCTGTGAAAATCTGGGAGAAAAAAATTAGCTTGAAGGTCAATGTTTATTATTATTGCTGCTCTTGCCAATGAACATATTGCACAGAATTAGGTTAGAATAGATGAACAGAACACAAATCGAAAAATGAAAACAATCAGAGAAAACCACAGACAAGAATACACACTCCATGAGCACTCATCATTCTCATTTACTCATGAAAATATTCATTCTCCAGAAGACACACACCTAAGCATCACACGCTGCCATCAGTTAATGCACTCCAGAGCTCTGCTCCTTCAGATAAACTTGCAGTGCTTTTAAGGAATAACTAAGCACCCCACAGCATACTCCAACCATAGTATGGTGAAGGCTGTGCACAAGTAGTGAGGTGATAAAACAACACAGCATGGCCCCCAGCAGAATCACAGTAAGAAAAAAGCAAGAGATAGATCAGATGAGGGCAAATATGCCAAGCTGCACCAGGACAGCAGAGGAAGGGCGATTAAGGACTCTGCAACAGGGTGAAAATAAGATAGTGCTGCCTAAGGGCGGGGGGGAAGGACCCAGTTTGGGCAGGTGGGAAAGAGAAGGCTCAGGAAAGCACAAAAGGGAAGGAGAGCAAAGTAGGAGGGGGATTTTGTGGCACTGTGTAGTGTCTTGCTACAGTCCCAGCTGCATGGTGAAAATTTCCCTCATTTGTCTATTTTCAGCCTTTGAGACAAGTGGGAATCATTAAAGCTCAGACTTCTGTAAAGATTAAGCATTAAGTCGCTAAGTGCCCAATGCTAAGCCCACTTGTATGGTGGTAGGGTGGTGTCCAGGGCCTTTTCTCTACCTGCCCAAGATTGAGACAGTGTACAGCACTGAAGAGTACGCCAGTGCTTTTTGGTGCCAGCTTGTTCATTACTGCAGTCACTGTGATGCACATTTTCTCTAATCTAGAACTAATATTTATTAGCAAATACTTATGTAAAAACTGGAAAAGGGTAGGTGATGTGTAATGGATTTAATATCGGTCCTACCATGCCTAGAGATTGCAGATCACTTGCTAGTTTATGAAAAGACTAACACATAGAGCCTGAGGTAAGAGCAAATTAGAAATTTTTTTTTAAATTAAAATAAATTGTTTTAGAAGCAAATGTCAAATCACAAAATCTGTTTGGTCTCCCAAACCAGAAAAAAATGGAATATGATCTAAATTCTGCTTTGCTCTAACACATCTTTGCAAATGGAATATTATTATGCTGTTAATGCAAGAAAATAGCAATGTGTCAAATTCAGGGCTTTGAGCAAATTTTCTGGTACATTTCTGAAACAGTGAGGAAACCTTCCCCAGTGTGAGTCCATAGTCTTGTACCTATTACTTTGTTCTATTAAACCAAACATCCAAAAATAATATCATTCCATATTCTCCATTTTAAACATAATGAGCCAATTTTTCAAGTGAAATCAAAAGGTCATTTGCAAAAAAATACAAAACAATTGCATGGTTAATTTTTGTTCAGTTACCTTGACAGCACCTACATAGCAGGTAATTTCTCTTCCAGATGGGCAATTATGTATCACACAGATACAGAAATGCAACTGATTTTACACAGGCTGAAGCTTTTAGGGATTTGGTGCCTTTCTGATAAATAGAAACAAAAGGCACAGTAAAAACCTGTCTCCTTACTCCTTCTTTACTATTACATTCATACATGACACCGCCGCTGCGAATTTCTTCTGAAATCAGCTTTGGCTCTAGCAGTTCCTACCAGACATTTGGTTGGAATAAGAATTTAATCCAATAACATTTAGTTTTGCAGAAACTCTACTGAAATTACTGCCAGGTCAATCATTCTCACCTGTACGCTTCTATGCAGATTCTTCTTTTTTTTTTCCCTGAAGGAGTTTCTGCAATTTCGTTAGATATCCATTGGTCAGAGTAGTATCGAGCCTTACAAAAAACTGTAAATAATGCTGTGTATTGTAGAGCAACATCTTCTGGTACAATAACTCCATTAGCCCTGCAGCTGCTGCTGTAGATGCAGTGCAAGCACTCTCACACCAGGCAAGGCTTTCTTAAAAAGCTGTGAGGGTGCATGGGGATGGCATGGCTCCTGCTCCCTGCCTGGGGCAGGCAGTGATGCTCCAAGCCCTAGGTACCTTCTTTTGCATCTTGTCTTCTCCTGAGTCTGCCGGTGCTGCCATCCTCTCACTCTCTCAGCACAATGGTGTTACATGTCTTGCAGGGAGTATTGGTAATCACTTCCTTCTGAGACATAGCACCTTTCAAGTCACATTAGAAGCCATCAGAAGAGCTTTGTTTCTGCCTCAGTTGCTCTCCGTTCATCCCAGGGCCCCTGGGCAAGGCTTGCAGAGCCAGTCAGCCACCCACATTGTGGGTCCTTCCTGCACCATCTCCAGCCCACCAGGACAAGGCAAACACAGCCCATCTGGGCTGCAACAGCTCCCTGAGTGGTAACAGCACAGCCTAGATAGAGGATCCTCTCATCAAACATATTTTCTATTTTTCAGACAAGCAGAATTGGCCCATTTTCTCAGGACAAAGCACCACTCCGTGCATTGGCTTTATGGCAAGTGTTTGCTAACACCGTATGAGTGGGTCATTAAGTCAGTTATCCTCATCTACAAGTAATCATTTACAATGCAAGGGCCAATATGAGGCAAAGGCTCTCACAGCTTGTCTACCTGGCTGTGGAGCCCCCGCATGGCTGTTTTTCGAGGGGAGGAGGGCAATGGTAGTGTCTCCATTCCGGGGTGAAGGCAGGCACTGGAGGACCAGGGGCAAACACTGGTACAGCCTTGGGCTGTTCTCATGGCAGCTGGTTCAGAGCACACTGAAGCAGAGACAGAGCTCAGCCCAGAAGCGGGTTCAAGTTTTGCCCTTCTGGCCAATAAGCATTCAGCTCCATTTATAGGAAAGCCTTTTGAAGAATTTCCAGAAATTAAATGCCTAAATAATGTACAGCAGTAGATTACCAGAGCAGGTGGCAGACACATAAAGATCTGACAAAACCAACTTCTACATTGGGATCGCTAGGGATTCACTGAAAGCATTCCTTCTTCCTCCAGTGTTTCAGAATTGCTTTACATTATGCTCCTTGCTTCACAGAGTTGCCACTGTCCCCTGATATTGAAAGGGAGAAAATAATATATATTTTTGAAATATATTTTGACTTTGGCATCTAAGGGGTGTCAAGAGGCAGAATGAAATCTGCTGCCCAGCTCCTACTACTGAGTACCAGCCAATTGGAGGGCTGACAGTTTTCAGGGGCAGAGATGTGCAGGGAAGACAAAGCTTAAGAATTAATAATTGGTGCGGATACTGTTGGTAAAATATTCTGCAAATGTAAGTGGCCATATTACAAAACAGATCAATTCTGCATTTGTGCTGATTGCAGAATCATTCCTCATGATTTTTGGCTGCTGAGCCCTGGCTGTGGGAAAATGTACTGCCCTATCTCTTGCTGCTGCAGCCCCAAGTCATCTGGAGCACCCAGCTACATGGAATCCAAGAAAGAAAGCAGAGGCCTGAGAGCAGGGAGCTGATTTCTTCTCCCAGGTTAAAAGAAGATAAGGAATTCTTCACTTGGGTGAAAGGCAGAGCTGGGAGCCATTGCCTGGCAGCATTGCTCTGAAAACCAGGCAGAAGGTTTAAACAGTCTCTCTTATGGGTTTTTACTGCCTTTGATTTTTTTTTTTTCTCCACTATCAGATTTTTATGGCACCAGGATTTTGCCAACAGTGTGTGATACAAAAGCAGGAAGTCCTACCAGAGGATTTGCTTGAAGGCAAAAGGAAGAAGGAGGGCAGTGTTCTCCAATTTTATGTCTGAGAATGAACAGCTTATAAGGTCTGCATATCTAATGTACCTTCAGTTGTTCCTGCATAATTCCAGCCTTCCTCTGGAAGCAAATACATGACTGATCATCTCAGTTGTGTTCAAAAGGTTTCCATTTCTTGACACCAGCTGACATTTTGTGAATTATTTACATGAGACACTGCAGCATGCATTACAACCCTCCTAAAAGCTTAACTCTTCAAGGCAACTGTCTGGCTTTCCTGACATTGGACCAACTCATCCGAAGACAGCATGCAGGAGCCAAATTCACCCTATGGCCCCTGAAACCAATTGTTGCATTTTTTAGCAATCTGCAGAGATCCAGACAATGTAATAAAGCACATTGAGACTTTGAAAATGAGTGAAATCCAAAGACTACATTTTTTCTTAATTATTAGATCAGGAAACTGCTAAGTTCATAGTAGGAACCCCTGAAAGACAAACAGGTACAAGCTCTGCTGTGAACACCTTCCTCACCAGCTGTAAAGCTTCAAAACTGCCATAGCAGAGAAGACACAGTTCAGCATATCCCCACAGTCATGCTGCTAAATGTCTTCCAGGAAAAGATGGTGAGCTCCTCTGGGTGACATGGACAGCACTGTCACGTGAGGCACCAGAACATGTGTCAAACAACAACAGAAACTCAAAGGTTGCATGCTGAGACACAGCACAGAGTAAGTACGTCTATCCAGTGGGGTAGATAGGTGTTGTGGGCTAGGAGCCCCATTCCTTGCAGGTCTGTCCAGCAAGCTCTGGGGCAAGCCTGGGGGCAGCTGAGCCCCCCATTCCTATTCACAGCAACTCCCCTATAGGCTCAACTTGAATATTACCTTAGTAAAAGTGGCTGCACAGCTTCTTGTGTATCTCACCAGTATGGATCATAAACATAGACCCAATTATCTTTGTGCTGCTTTTCTGCAAGGGTAAGGAAAGTTTTGCATAGGAGGGGATTTGCTGTTAACATTTTCTCTTGGAAGAGAGAAGGTGTATGAGGTTAATGCCCAAGCATGCCTAACTTCAAGCACATGCCAGTGCACTTAAGCACAGATTTCCCTTTGCAAGACTCAAGCTCACAGAAGATTGCTGAGCACTCTTGACTGTCCCTAGGTCATCCAGAAAATCCATGGGACAGCTGGGAGCCGGACGGTGAGCTCTTGGGTCTTTATGGACATACAGGACTCTCCCATTCTAAATACACATTAAATCCTTCACTGGAAGCCCATTTCAGGCACATGCTTTAGAAATACAATATTTTATGAATCACTTCGCATTACATGTTGATCATTCAAAAATTTCTATGCCCTGAAGAAGACAGTGCAATGTAGCAGCAGCAAAGGACAATAAAGTCACATTGATTTTTTTGTGTGGTTCAGGAAGGGTTGAGGTGCAACACAGAAAACAGTCACTCGTTTTCTCTGGGCTTGCTGTGCTACTAGACCAGTAGGACAGACCAAGGTATAAGCAGATTGCAAGCCTTATCCCTCTTAGGTGAACACGAAGGCTGAAGCAGGGGTTTCTTCAGTAGCTATTGCCTGCCACATACAGGAACATGGGAAATCAAGCCACACATTTGCCACAGCAAGCGCATTTGAGAGCATTGTTTCTTTGAATAGGACTGGCGCTTTGATAAATCCTCAACCTGTTAAGCTAGTATGTAGGAAAACTACTGCGCTCAAACCGTACCAACTCACCTTGTACCATCTGTAAATCAACAGCATAGAAATTCTCATCAAAAAGGTTCATCACAGCCAGTGTAAGATGAAGAACAGTGTCAGCTACCTGTCTCCTAAAGACCACGCAATGTTCTCTTCCCTGCCTAAGATGTGTGCACAGTCACTGTCACCATGGCATCTGATGACACTCGCAATACTGTGTTATCGCTTAGTGCTCTTCTACAACCAGAAGAACTGAGGCATAGAAAACCCTTAGTTAAAGGGAATATCATGCACCAAGTTTCAACTTTATACAGCAGATTTAAATCCAAAGAGTTACATTCTTTGTAAACAGGCCTTTATCTCATTGCAAGCCAGCTCTTTGGAAAACAGAAATACAGGTGCTTTTTTAATATGTTGCCATCAGTGCCTTGCTCAAAGTAATGTAGAAAATCAGTCATGAAACAGCAGTTTGAGCCTGCAGGTGTCTGAAGGTGCAGAATACTACTTTACTCCATGCCTCCTCTTCCTTTCTTTTCAAAATGCCTGGTTTTTCTAGCTGATAACATTTGCTTAAGTCCCAGTTTATAGTGACTAAGAGGTTTAATAGCTGAAAAAATGGCCTCAGGGTCAGAAATCTCCAGCTCAGTTCAGCCCTAGGTCACTGCATTGATCTGAGATTGCGGACAAAAACCTGACATCTCCAAGCTGGTTTATGCCCTGTAGTGAAATGCAAGTATTGTAATTGTTGCATTGTTTATAAATGTAATTGATTTTAAAGAGCTCAGAACCTCTTGGATGAAGCCGCTAATAGCAAGCAAAGCTGTTTTTGCTGTTCTAAAAATTGCTGAAACAAAAGTAACGCTATAAAGAGCAAAGCCCTACCTAGCAGTCTAACTAGGGTTTCTTTTTGTACAGTCCTGTTCAGAAAACATACACAAAAAAATTAAGAAATTTATAGTTTGCTCTGATCAATCAGGCAATGCATTGAGGCTATACCGGCAGTGTAAAGTGAACATCGCCCTATATCCACACAGAAAAGTGTATGTGTGTACATGTGTGTTATCTATGTACCTGAACACACATAAAAGCATATGGGTGCAACAAGGTAAATGCATGTACAGCATTCAGCTCACGTTGGATACCAATGCAAAAAAATCTTATATGTCTTCATCAGTTTCACAAGCTTTGCTGCATATATCCTTCTGGAGGAACAGCTGAAAAATGTCCGGCTTATGTATAACTATGCCACAATATGCAGGAATATAAAGGAAAAGGGCAATAGAATTGAAGAACCCCAAACAATTTGGCCAGTAAAACATGCTGTGGTGTCCCTGGCAGCCTTTCAGAGAGCAACAGAACTGGTTTAATTGGTCAGCCGTCCACACAAAACTTTAAAAACTTTTCTGTTATTTAACTACAGTATCCAGCATGTCATCTGTAGACCAGTTCCTTTCTGACAGAGCACAAGCTGTGACAGTCCCATATTTTATGCATAGTAAACCTCCTGTCTTCCTGTAAATCTATCCATCTGGTATAAATTAGAGTCTCTGTAAAGGGAAGTTTTGGCTTTTCTTTTTTTATTCATCACAGAAGAAAATATAATATACTCTTTCTCTGTGGAAACTGGACATGGACAAAATATGGCAATACACAGAAGGGAAAAGCACAGCATTAAAACCAAGCAAGAGTGAGGAAGAAAAAAAAAATTTTTCCTACCATCTCACAGAACATACAACCAGAGGCCATTTCACATCTTTATATTCTCTCAAGAGCACAAATATATTTCACATACAAAACTCTGGGGAAAAATTACTAGAGAGAAACTCCATGGAGTATTCGCCAGCTTACCATGTAGCTTTCTGAGCTGCAAAAGTGACTTTTCCCAACATCACCCATCATAAGCTGTCAGATGCAGGTTTAATGGCCCGAGCCCCAGCTGTTGCCATTCATGAGAACCAGATTCGGGCTCTGCACATATTACTGCACAGGCTGCAGGGCCCTGGCAGCTCACTCCCATAAAGCTGAGCTATATAAAGGAGCCCCATCTCTTGGGCAACTTGGTAGAAAAATAAGCTTTTGCTGACAAATAGAGTCATGCTTTTTTTTTTTTTTTCCTTGCAGAACAGATATTGCTAAAGTTCTAAATGATGTTTTGACAACACTGTTAAAGGACTGCTTTGAACCAACTCTTTATTCCACAGGCTTGCTAGGCATGGAAATAGAAAAATATACCTGCAGTTTTATTGTACTGGCAGTTCATGGCCTCAGTCCAGCAGTCCCTGGGGAGCACCATGTTGATACTGCTGGGCTAAGCCTTAGCACTTGAGACATACCCAGACACTTTACTGATAAATGCAAGCAAGCAGCCCACAATAATATTGATCTCTAATGCCAATGACAACATCTCTATTACTAACACAAGTGCCAGCATCAGAAATTAGCCGAGCATCTCAGAAATAATTCATGCTGTTGACAATTTGCTAGCATTGCCACAGTCTGCCAGAGGAAATATTTCAGGAGCCCAGCGCTGGCACAGGGGACGCGGACATCGCTCCCTCACTGTGGCTGTGCCAAGAGCTGCCAACACTGTCGCAGCATTTTGCTGAGGAATTAACACCTTTTTCTCTTTCAGGCAATGAAATCATCAGCTCTCAGTGTCTGCCACCCAGACAGGGAGAACTAATACTGGGCCTTGCCGAACAGCCCTCAGAAACTCTGGCCTTGCACCCATGTGCTCCCTGGGGGACCAGGGATTGCTGAGCACCCAGCAAAGCTGCAATAAAGCAAGGGGTTGGGCTCAAGCATCTCACATGCAGCCCTTCATGAAACACATAGTGGGGGAAAAAAGCCCTCTCATGAACATGCAGGTTTCTCCACGTTGTAAAAGGCCATCTATGCAATTTTTTTTCTGCAGATTATCAGATCAGGTAGGGTCACTAAGAAGTACAACAATAGTAAAAAGGTTCATTGAAGAATGACATTACATGTATGAAAACATGTATTCCTGTCCGTATGTGTCCCATGGTTTTGATTTCCTCCCCCATTGCTATTGGTAGTTAGACATACACAAGTGCCAGAGTGTGAGGAAAGCTGCATTTATTCACACTGTTGTTTGCTGAGTTTGTTTTGTTTGTTTTGCAGTTTTTTGTCCCAGTGTCTGACAAACAGCACCACAATTGCCAAGGATTCTGGTGAGAGCAGAAGCAATGCTTCTGCAGTGTCACCCAGTGTGACCAGTAATGGCTTTAATCTCATAGCCAAACATTTAACTGCCGCAATGCCATTTAAATCAATGTGTAAATGCATTAATATTTAATACTGAAAAGCAATATAAAAATGTGTCAATGCTACACATAAACAAATGCATTCAATTCAATACAGTTGCACCAAAGCTGAATTTGGCCCTCTGTATTGACTTTCACAATTAAAAACAGAAGCATAAATAACGCAGCTGCTGAAAGAAACAAACAAAACAAATATGTTGCCACGGGGAAAATATACACAAAGACTGAAAGAATAACTGTATGAGAGGATAGGTTAAAACCTGAAATACAAAACATGTATGTTTGTGTAGGCTAAGCATTTGGAGAGTGTTCATACAAATGCTGTGGCAGTATTTCCCTTACAGAAAGATGTATGTTGAAGAAGGAAGGCAAAAGCCAGCTTGTGGTAAAGTGGGTGAATCTCAGCAATAATCAGATTCACTGCAGCGAGGTACACCCAGAAGTTTTGGGGCTTTTTTTTTAATAAGCCCACTGACCTTGGAGTTTTCACAAGTGCTTCTAAATTAGCTCCACACGATCTTTGTTGTATCGGGACAGACTGTGTGCATTTATTACCCACATAATGAATGCTGGAAACGCAGAATTCAAATTCACACTACAGCCAATTAAAACTGGACTGGAAGACATGCCAGGGGACTGTGGAGCAGCCACAGCTCCCTGATAGTTACTGGCAAAACCTTTCACCCGTGGCCTGCACTTTCAGCTGGAGACCCATGCACAATCCTCCCACAAGTTCCCAAAGCAAAGACAACGTATGCTGAGCATTTTCCCCGCCAGGCTTCACCAAGGGCTTGCTTCACCAAGTGCTGCACTTGGAGGCAGTGCAGAACACAGTGCAGCTGAAGCGAGAGATCATTTCTGGGCAAGACAGTCCCAGCCCACGAGCACTTCCCGCTTGCTTGGATGTTCAGCCCCGGAAGAGAAATCCTGTAAAAATCAGTTTGCACTGAGACAAAAACAACTCAGACAACTTCTAAAACGCCTTACAGTCAACATGTTCAGAAATAAACCTGAGTGTGTTTCTAGCTTCTTATATGCGTTGTAACCCCTCATGAGTCCCCCTGCATCACCACTCATCTTCACTTTCAGGCTTAATGTTTGTGAGCATGTTCCAGTTTTGAAACAGTGAATTACTGGGAGGCAGAAAACCTTTCCCTAGTAAAGAAATCAAATACTCACATCCCACAGCTATATTACAGTTTTCTTCCCACAAAGTTAATAACCCCTCAGTGTAAGTTACACATGCAAGCTTCCAGCATTGCATTTCCTTGCCCCATCCCCAGGCACCATGCAATATCTGCAACCCCAAAGAGGTCAAATATTTCAGCTGCTCCAAAATATTTGGAAGTTAACTCACAAGAGGTGCTTGGGTCTTTGCACTTCATGTTGGAGCTTTTCCCTCGGAGACACTAAAATGTTCAGGGACTGACAAGAGCAAGATTGCAGAATTGAGCAGCAGCAAACATGAACAAATCAGTGAAGATAACAAGTAAATGTAAGATAAGTAAGCAGCAATGTCTTTTAAGACTGGTTTAATCAACATCTTCCATGCTCTAGACATAACACTTGATCAAGATGGCATTGTGCATTTGTATCACATTAGGGTGAAGGAGGGAACCACTAGGGACTAAATGTCCCTTTCCCTATGGATATTCCATGTTGGCATGTCTTCTTTTACAGCTGTATTTTGCAATGGTCCAGCCTATGGTGCATAGGTTGCTTTTCTGAGGAAGGAAATAGCAGTGGGAAAAACCAGTACAAAAGTATCCAGGAAAACCAAGGTACTTATAATTTCAGATCTCTTGCCCCTGCATTATGATTCAATATTTCCCAGGAGACAAGCTAGTGATGCCTTACCCTGTGGCATGGGAGCAGTGATGTCTTATGCTCAGTGACAGCTACGAAAGTAAAATTTGCATCTCTTTCATTAACGGCAGCCAAGAGGAATTATGTACAAATGGATAAAGGGACCCTCAGCCTGGTTTTGGAGGCTAATATGTCATTGCTCCAATGACATATTGGAGGCTAACATGTCATGCTGTTTGCCTCTGTAATCTCCTACCTCTATGAAAGACCATCATACCATCACATCTATATCCACCTCCAGCAAAAGTTTCTCCTCATTTGTAATGCTGGGCACTTCTCCTCAGCAGGTGGTAATAGGAAGTGAAATAAAGAAGTATTGACACCTGGGCAATGTAAAGAGGGTGGCCAGAAATAGCACTTGGAGGCTGCTGAGAAAGGATAATTGAGCAGAGGATAAGAGCTGTCTTTCTGCAGCCTACTGCTGGGAGGAAGAGGGCATTACTCATTGCCTCAGAGACATCTCAACACAAGTATTGTTTCTTCTATCCCCCATAAAATTTTAAAATCTCCCTTGCTCAGGAATGAGCACTGGCTTTTGGGTGGACCATGGTGGTGCCAAGGACAGTGCCCCAGCACAGTGTTTCCCGTCTTTGGCCTGTCCTAACTGAAATGGAGGACCACAGCTTTCACCATGAGACAAGAGCAAAACCAGAAGAGATCTGGTGTCCATCCATGCACACCTGTGAGGCCAAGACTCCAGTTTACCCAAAACTCTGGGCAGATGCTCCAGGGGTATAGGAGTGCTCTTTATCATCTTCAAAAACAGGATTTTCAACCCAATCTCCACACATTTCAGCAGCATGTTTGCTGTAAAAGCAAAGGCTCTCTCTGATCCTGCTCTATTCCCACAACTTCTCTGCCAGTTTAAAGACACTGATGTGTGGCCTCTGATGCAGTTCCTTGCTGGAGGCACCAGCAGCGGCAGCAGGCCGCAGACAGGGGTGGTCCACATGGTCTCACCAGGTCCACCATTGTGGCATGATGCTGGAGCTGGCAGAGGAAGGAGGGGGTGAATGACACAGAGGATCTTGTCTCGAGGATGTTCAAACAGCAGCTGGGGAATGAAGTTAGCACACCACTGCAGAACCATGGGGAGCAGTTTATGCATTGGCCATATGAAAATGGTATCACTGTTTTCCCAAACCAAATATTAGTTTCATAACTCTTGTTGCTCCACATTGCCACACAGATGTTTTCATCCTGGGCCAACAAGGAGGCCAGATACCTAGGCTCTTCCATGGGCCTCCTCCCCACAACGAGCTCCAGTGCCATGCCCAAGACCATCAGCCCCTCATACACTCAACTGCACTTTGGACAAAATTCCCAGAGCAATATCACACAGGCTTCCTAGCGCAGGCAGGGACTGAGGTTTTCACTGTGCTCCGTTATTGTTTCCATTGATGCTTTCACAGATCCAAACTTACTGTATTTTTGTTCTGTCAAGTTCAGTGACCCGTATTAACCTTCTTCATGCAAATCAATCATCTACTTATTTCCCTCTGTATGTGCTGCCTTCAACAACAGAATGATAATGAGGACAGTTAGAAACCATATGATTAGACCTTCACCTCAGAGGACACTGTAGTATCTGGCCCAATTTTCTTCCCTTTATCTCTGTTCTTAAGCCTTGCCTTTCTCAAGGATAAAGAAAAAGGAAAGGAGAGGCAGGGGAAAAGACTGTCTTCATGAAGTCTGGCCCATTGCACAGTTTTTATGCTTAGGCTTAGCTGTACAAGTAATTTCTGGTACTCACACACAAGGCTACAGTCACAGATAATTGCCTGATTGAGGCTTGGCTACTACATCTTAACAATCCACCAAACTGTGTCATGCTGTGGGGCTATGGTGCCTGTCATCTGTTGGCTGGACATGCTTGAACACACACACTTTGGGAGTGTCATATTTTAAATACGCCTTTGTTTCTAGAAAAGGAAAAAAAAAAAGACTGACATGGCAACAAAGCCTCAGAAAGAAATTTTTTGGAGGCAGAAGTGTCAGAGGGCAGGGGGAAGGTTAATGAAATGTGTGAGGCAACAGAAAGAATTTTCTATGCTACCCCAGTGATAGCTGGTCATTTGCACTGAAGCAAGAGAAAAAAATCAAAATGAATAAAGCATTAGATACCAGACATTAAGTCAGAATTACAGTGCTGGAGCAGAGCTGTCTGGAGAATGAATTATATAATACAAGTTAACCATCTGATTGCTATCAGGGCAGAGCACTGATTTGTCACACAATTTCTTCTGCAGCACTGTCCCTTTCGTTCATAAGTTGCCTAATTCAGCACTTTTATCAAAGAGAAAATAGTCTCATGCTCTCATTATTGTTATTTTAATGCACAGACTTGCACTTCTCCAGCAAGGGCGGTGGGGGGAAAGCAAAGAAAGCACACCTATCGCTGCTTAACCAGGCATGATGTCTTCATGCCAGCATGGGTGATGCATTTCTGCAGTGGCCCTTCTCGCTACTCATGGCTTATGTCTCCAGCAGCATCTGTCGATCCCAAGGGCAAGTGCCGGCCAGGGAATTACACCTGCACTAAATGTTCGGGGATGGGCCAGGTTGTGCCAGGGTACAAGAGCTGTTGCCTCCCCAATGTGGGCAATGCAAGAAATCTCTTCTGATGCTAATTGCTGGAGTCCCACCACAGGTCTATATGTGTACTGACCAGCAGCAGCACCCACAGCCCGGATCCCACAGCCTGGCACAGCCAAACACATCCAGCATGTTCAAAGTGGGGTATACATTTAAGCACTTCACTGAACTAAGACCCACACGTCCATAGTAAATGCACTCCCTTTATAGCCTGCGTCTCATCACAGCAGCACACATGATCCCATGTACTGCAAACCATTTCACTTATAGATTTACTTTAAAATGTAAGGTGAGAGCTTATACTTTCCCTGAGGGTAAGGAAGATACTGAAAAACTAAGTATACAGTTCAGTAACACAGAAAAATTGAGAAATACAAAGCCATGTTTGATGGGAATATATAACTGTTTGACACCTGTCACCAAAGTTTTATCATACCAGGAGAACAGGAGGAAGAACATATGAGGGAACAATTTCAGGCTGGAAATACCTAAATCATGCATCTAAGTGGTTCACAAATACCACCTTTCTTTAATGCTGTCAACAAGAAGTCCAGGACTCATCTAAAATATGTGTTATTCAGAAATAACTAATGAAGTAATTTCTGCAAATTATCTTTGCTCTCACAAAGAACTTGTAACAACTGTTTGGCATTCAAAATTGTTTTGCTCTGTTTCATCTGGCTAATGAGCCCAAATCACTGCTTTGGTCATGGCAAGGTTTAGACTGAGATTGCTGGAGCAAATTCATTAATCTAATAATTTCAAAACCAGTTTCCCAACACTGTTGCAATACATTGGCATAACTCCTGCACATCTTCACTGCAGAGCACAGCCTCTATTTTCAGAGCCAAACAGTGCTGCTTAGGACTACCAGGGCTAAGCCATGGCAGCCTGTCTCAAAGCCCCACAGCCTGGCTGTCACTGCTCCCACCCTGGGGACCTCTGCTCAGAGAACCAGCTGGACTGCTGGAGCTGGGCAGAGGCAAGATGGTGTTGCTGGTGCAATGCCCGAGGGCTTATGAGATGCCCAGCTGATCCCCTGAGCAGAGACCCCAAAGATCATCAGATGTCACAGAACACACACTCCTGCTCCGTGTCCAGCGGTCACCCAACAACAGGAAAGTACAAAGCACAGATGCTCAGCTCAGGGGACACTTGCCGGACCCATGGTTTGCAGCTGTAGGGTGTCTCGGGATCAGGCTAAGAAACAGTGAGATACTGCTCAGATCTACCTGGCCTCAGAATATCAGAAGGCCAAATACAGAGTGGGATCATCCACAAGTGAGACTCGGAACATGCCAGTAACACACGGACTCTAATACTTCTGCAGGTGCCTTTGGCAGTAATTTAATTCTGTATGTTTTATATAAGATCATGATGAAAAGCTCAGCAAAAATAACTAAAACAAGTGATGGATCATAAGAAAGAACAAAAGGAAGGCTAAAAAGAAAGCAGGGTAAGAGTTTCTGCTTATTCCCCCATATGCTTATACGAAGAATGGTGTACTCTAAATTGTGAAACCATTTCTTAAGCACAATTTATCTCATAAAACTCATGACACAGTTTAAGTTTAAAGAGGAGAATATTTTAATTATAGCAACCTGCTTTGGAACTGCTTTGAAAATTACTGGAAAAAGGCATTATCCAAGAGCTACATGTTCCTCCACCATTAAAGGAAAGAGCTTTGCAGGATCCAAAACAATAACTGAGCCACATTGTGAACAAAGATAAAAACTGCAGTTACAGTAAAACATTTAATTTAAAGAGCCATGAGTTTTGGCAATGTTACAAGCTTTCATTATTCAGGGCGCATGAAAACTTCCCATCAGATAGGATTATAAAGAAACTTCTTCTCTGGACTGGTTCATTTATGATTGCCCATTTCAGGACCTTTTCATCTGTGTCTCAAAGCTTCTTCAATCATCGCTGAATACTGAATGAGATCGACAACTTATCCACTATAGCAATTCCCAAGTTCCTATTCCAAGCTATTACATTAAAAAGGAATGCAAAACCAACTTAGATTCTGCCTAAAGAAACTGATTTTTTTTTACATATTTAACCAGTTCATATTAGTAACTATGTACTCAGCCAATAAATTCTCCTTCCTTTGTCCTGAAAGTTTGTCCATCCCAGCACGTGGTTCCCTAACAAGGAGGTTATTTTCAAGATATTAGTCAACACTGAAACATCCATTTCAAGCAAAGCTACTTTAGTAGCTTAACTAGGTAATCATATGGTAACTCATGTTATTAGCAAAGGAGTTGTTACAAGATACTTGTCTTGGCCATGCAAATGACACGGAATGTGTGAGAGCTTCAATCTTCAGTTCTGCAGGAATTTGAAAAATGTGCAATAACAAAAATCACACTTTCTTTGATACTTGAGAATTTAACACTGAACCCTTGAAATCCTACTGGCAAAAATGGACAATGATCAGATTAGTTCACCCAGAGCAGAATGTCTTTATTAATGTACTGGATCACACAGGAATGCTCAAGCTAAATATATAGTCCTCTGTACAAAGCCTCTGTATAAAGACTTCATAAACAATTCCCAGTGCTTCATTCAATACTTCTACCATACAAAGCATTAATTAGTGTTCTTGCATATGTCAAATATTTAGAAGACCTTTTAACTTCTGCAGAACACTGTTTCTGTACAGGCATAATTATCACAGAAAATATTGGTTACATATTTTACTACATGCTTAGCATAGCTGGTTTTAAATTTCATGATGTAAAACACCCCAAAAGGCCATTTGAAGACATTAATGTTACATTTAAAACATAAAACTTATCTCAGCTCATATTCTTCTTGGCCTGAAGTATTTATAGATAAGTTTAAAAAAATGAACCTTTATTTTCAGTTTCCGTGCTTGGAACAGAACTGGTAGCACATAGATTTTACACATTTCAAGCCATTCACCTCCTATTTATTCCTGAAAGCTACTCCTTTGTAGCTGTCATTTTTGCCCCATTAGTGCTGTGGTGCAGAAGTTGTACTGGTTTGGACAACAAGCCATGTACAGTTGTGATACTGAGCACTACCCAGCTGCAGTGCTGGTCCTTCTGGTGCCAGGAGCAACAAGAGCTTTGCTGTTACCTGCCTCGGGGAGGTTCCAACTTCCATCATGCTGCAACAGTGCAGAAAACACAGCAACAGGGATTGCTGGCGTGAGACCCCCAAAAACATTAAAGGGTGCTGGAGGAGAGGGGAGAGAAGGGAAATTCTTTGAGGAAATTTATGAAGTACCTGCACTGCATTTTATTATTTGCTGTATGTTTGTTGTAACTGTCTTTACAACTTGGTCTCAAGAGTTTAAACCTTTGCTCTGCTTGCATAAGCTTGTGCCGTCATTGGAATTTCATTTTGTGTGATGTCCACATAGGGGAGCCTGAAAAGCCAATTGTTTTCTACAGCAGCACTGACAACAGTTAAGTTTGGAAATAGGTATATGTTTGCCATCAACTGACAACGGATCAGTTTGAAGTCTGCTGGTGGCAAGCCCTAAGCTTCAGTCGGCAAATGAGTCGTCCTTTACCTTGAGTGATTATCTCCTATTTCTTTGATTTATTTCTTTGATTTATTTCTTCAGATGAATGAAAAATCTTCACTGAAAAGAAATAGATTCCCAGAGCAGAGCTAAATTGCACATTGGAAATTAAAACTTATTATGTGAGATTTTGGCTATTAAAATATTGTACCTCTGCTTTTGCACCTGTGACACTCGTAATGAAAAGTTATGCAGAGAAGACTTCTGGGATGGGTCATTGGTGGCAGTGTGAGTACCAGGGGCTTGAGGATATGGACACTCAGTTGAAAGGATTCAGAAGGAAGGGTGCCAGGCAGGACTGTGAACTCTGCTGCAGCCAGCTGCTTCCAGCAGCATCGCAAGCTTTTGGGGAGACACCTTCCCAGAGGTCAGTGCAAATGTTTGCCCAGGTGCAGCAGACAGAGAAGAGAGGAGAGCTGGAGCCACAGGGGCTCACTGCATTGCACTACTGCCCTGTTACACTGTTGTCATACTGCTGGGCTGCAAAGACAAATTGGAGGCAGGGGGGGTGGGCTTCCAGTTTGTGTGAAGGTCTCTGGTGAGGTTCAGCCAAGGTGCTGGGGTCATAATTAACTGAGGCATACTTTGTACAGAAATAACTTCCATCTCCAAAAAAACCCAAACATCTGAAAAGTATTTTCCTAATAGTTCCTGCCTGCCTAAAATAAATTCCTGTGGACTAACCTATGTAAGTTATAGGTTATATCCCATACATTTATCCCAAACTAAATACTGCTTGCATTAAGCCAGTATTAGTCCAGCATGCTGGATGTAGAGAGCAGGCAGAGTGAGAATGACCTAAGGTTAAACATAAATTCTATCTATATAGATTCTATTTATACCATATATTCTATTTATATCAAGTGATCAAGTTAATCTGTGTACACATCTTGAGTACGCCAGTCACTAATATGCCATACCAGTTCAAAGCAACCCCTTTAAAGGGGATATTACATTTCCTGGAAGGAGCAGAGGAGTGATTCTGCACAGATCTATGAAGATAACAATAACTTATATAAGGCTTCACTGTAACTTGTCAACTATAAGGCACCATGCACATGGAGCAGGTCATACACATTCCAAGCCTAGCTTCTAGCAGAGCTTGTGAATGGGTTCTTGCTAGAAGTATGAAAATGCAGAAGATGGCAAAGTGACTAAAGCAGAAAGAGTGGATTATAATGCTGTTTATAGTCATTCCCTTGATGATAAATTAAGTATTTTTTTTCAAGATTTGCACATAGCTGTATGATACATTTTGATAATACAAAAAATTCACATATTGCCTGTAATATAGTACTCCCTCTTTCAGCTGGGGCTAAAACTGGAGACTTGGCTCAGGTGCCCATAATTGTCTCTATGGGCACACTTGTCTGAAAACCTGGAAGTAACAAAGTTTTCTTCGTAGCTGTTTCTTATTACAGAATTAAAAAATAAATAATCCAAGGGGTTTTTTTGAGACAGAAGAACTGCATTATGAATTTTTGTATCTGCAAACAGTGTGTTACAGCCAAACAGTTCGAACCTCGACTACATATTATGTTTTGCAAATGATTTTGGAACACAGTGTGAAGAAACACTTTCCATTTACAGATTAATAGCAAAGTGGGTGAGATTTGCTTCTACATAAGTGTTCAGTTCAGTTACTAAATTATGCAATGAAATACACCATAGATTATCATAATTTTGTCCTAAAGACAATAACAAATTCTGAATCAGTTTTTCTTCACCTGCCAAAAGAGTTTCAGAATTATAAAAAATTCAATTTGTCAGATGTGAACGTGCATAAATATCAAGGAATCCTTTCACAAGACAATTATGCCTACATTCTGCTCCTGAAAGGCTAAACACACTCATTAGCTATTACAATTTACTCCTGAATATCAGGCCAATTAGAAAAATCTGATCTTACATGCACTAACATAAACAAACAATACACTCCTTGAGGAAAAAGTTAGAGGCCGGAGTTTGCTTCAGCAAACTCTACAATTTGTCCTATAGTCAAGAAAGTATTTGTCTGGAAACACTTTATAGTCAAGCAGGGCATTGGAAAGTGATTTAATTCCATCGTCTATTCAATCTCAGGCCTGATTGCAGATTACAAAATTGAATTACCAATTGATCAGGCTAATCTTGTTCTACACTCTCCTGGTTTTTGTTTTGCAGAAAACGATGCTGGCAATTCAAGGTCTCAAACTTCCAGGCAAGCTAGATATCATTTGTTTATATCAATAATATTTGTCCTGGTTTCAGCTGGGATAGAGTTAATTGTCTTCCTAGTAGCTGGTATAGTGCTATGTTTTTGAGCTAGGTAGGAGAAGAATGTTGATAACACACTGATGTCTTCAGTTGTTGCTAAGTAATGTTTAGTCTAAAGTCAAGGATTTTCAGCTTCTCATGCCCAGACAGCAAGAAAGCTGCAGGGGCACAAGAAGTTGGGAGGGGACACAGTCAGGGCAGCTGACCCAAAGTGGCCAACGGAGTATTCCATACCATGTGACGTTTTAGGAACTGGGTGTGGATCAGGGACTAACGGGGGCGTCGGTCGGCAGGTGGAGAGCAATTGCATTGTGCATCACTTGTATATTCCAATCCTTTTATTATTACTGTTGTCATTTCATTAGTGTTATCATTATCATTATTAGTTTCTTCCTTTCTGTTCTGTTAAACCATTCTTATCTCAACCCACAAGTTTTACTTCTTTTCCCGATTTTCTCCCCCATCCCACTGGGTGTGGGGGGGAAGTGAGTGAGCGGCTGCATGGTGCTTAATTGCTGGCTGAGGTTAAACCACGACAATATTGTAGGCTAAGATACACAGTAGTGTTTGTTCATGTGACTTTTAAGATTTTTGTACCATTTGTACTCCATTGAAGTACCATTTTAAATAATAATCTGAAAATTGCAGTGACTGAACTTTCATTTTGGACAGCAGAAAGTATACTTTGGTAAGATGGACTTTGGAACAGAGAGCAAGGAAGAATTAAGAATTCACCTTAGAACTGATGACATACAAAATATATACATTCATCCCACTATACTCAATGTGGGAGGGGTTTGTCCTTCCTCTGTGGTTTATCTTTCTTCTCATAGGTTGGTTAAGAATACTCTGACAGACCATCCTCTTCCCTGGTCCTGTATCACCTGCCTTATTCAGCACCCAGGGCAGGTTTAGTCTGAATTCAATCAGTCCACAGCAGGAACATGAAGTCTTCTCTCCAAAGTGAAGGGGTCAGGCCATGATCCCTTTCCTTCCCCTAGAAGCATCAGGTACCCCTTTTCTGTGGCTGGGGGACATGGCCTTTCCTCCCCGAGGCAGACTGCAACCCCACAGGCTCCACCAACAGCATGCCTCCTCAGCCATGAATGTTTCCCATTTCTTTTCTCCCATTAACACCCTGCTGGGAGGCCTGGGATAGCTGCGATACCTGCAAAAGGTTTTCTCAGAGCATCTCCAGGTCCATACAGACCTTTACTGCATCAATTATGCTCAGGTGGCATGTTCTCACTTTCCTCCTAAACCCTGTGGAATAAATACCTCACTTGGAAATGGAAGATGCTGCACTTATTACACCATGACAGACACTGTGCTGAGCAATGACTGGATCCTGAGAACTAGAACTGATAGAAAATACTGCCCTGTGTTTACCTCAGAGAGCTCAATAAACTAAATTACAGCTGTGGATCTGGCTTGTGGGCTTTGGGCTGGTCAGCTGGCACCTCAATCTTTCTCCCAGATGGGAGAATCAGTACGATTTTACCCTCTGCAAACATTATTTCTTGAGCGTTTCCACAAATTTTGCTTTAACTCTTATCCTTCCAAATGCAAAACTGTGCACTCATGGTCAAAATCAGGCAGAAGGTTGCAGGAGGAGCACTCCACATCTGCTGTGCAGGACACAAAGACCTCTGCTCTTTCTGATATAACACTGCTTGTTGCCAGTACTGACAGTTCATTCATTTATGAATGTCATAGGCATAGGGACATTTTCCTATACAAACCTTACTATGACGGGCTTTTTTCCCCCACCCTCCATGAGATTGTTTCCAGTGGGCCAGCAGTGATGCTCACTGCCACAGTAATCACAGCCACAGTCACTCATCTTTTTCCCAGACTGAATTTTCAGAATATGTCCCTGAAGGGGATCTCTTCAAATAGCTCAGTCAGAATTGAATTTAGCAAGTCAGTTTTGACCCTGGAACATGGAGAACTTGAGTCAGCAAGTCTGCAATGTCCATGTTCCTACAGACTTCTTCACTTAAAGAAGTCACGCACAGTATGATGTTTGAGAGAGTTACTTAATCATGACATTAGAACATTTCCCCTCATTGATGAGTGAAAAGCTTGGCAAAGACCTTAGCTGATCTAGCAGTTGCCTTATTTTCTTTCTCTAAAGTTAGAGCAGAAATTTAGGCCTTCCTTTTCTGCTTTAGATGTAATGGCATTTTAGAAAAGATGATCCTTCCCTGGCAGAAGCACAGTATATCAACAGATCAATTTGTTTTCCTCAGAGGTTTCTGTTAACACCTAATTGAAATTTGAATTTTTACAGATTAAATATCTTTCTGGAGCAAGGGGAGGAAGGCCTTTGATGTTTGGGACTTTTCTCCTCTGTTGTTGTTCCCTACAGCCCAGCAAGGAGAAGCTCACCATAGCCAAATCCAAACAGTACAGCCAAGCACAAGCTGTTCTTTTGTTGCTGCTATGCCCCTTGTATTTTGAGCTACACTACTGCCCAGCACTGCAGTGCATATGCCCACACAACTGCTGCCAGATCCTGAGTCACTGGGAAATCAAAAACAAAGCTGTGACTCAGCAAAATGCCCATCAGACCAGAAAAGAATATAATATACAACACAAAGATTAAACCTCAAGTAACACAAAGCCCAAAGGACAAAAAAAAATTGAAGAAAACCACCACTTCTCTACAGAAGGATATTCTTCATTAAAATAGCATCATCCATCACCAGCTGTTACAGCAGTTGAAATAAAACCAGCTATGAACACATCAATGTCTCAGATGCTACTGTTTATTTCTTCCTATATGCACAACAGGCTTAAAATAGATAACTGTATTAGTGCTTGATTTTTACAATGTATTGTTCCTGTCAGTGCAAGATTTTTCTCTCTAAAGCCTTATTAATGTGCAGGCTTCAGTTGAGCCTGGCTTTGGTCAGCCTGTCAGCTACCCTGTGAAACTCCCAGCTTGGATACTTCAGCTCTTTCCTGGTTTCAGATGGCTTCCAGGTAGCAAGAAAGTTTTAACCTTCCCCTTCTCTAGCTATGTTAGCAAAGCAGGAGAGACCAAAGAGAGAGGGGACTCATGCAGAGTGTGTGTTTTATCCTTCCTCTCACAGGTTGGTTAAGAAACCTCTGAGCCCACAGTGAGCCTTGGAGGGAGCAAAGTGGAAATGTTTGTGATTGCATTACCTGGGGAACTTCATTTCTGAGGACCTGCAGAAGCCAAAACAGTTTCCACGCACACCCGGAGGGTGACTGGCCAGACCAGCCTGGTGTTTCCAGCCACCAGCTTCTTCCCCAGCTTCCTCCTACTGAAAGCAGCACACCTCTCACTGCATGCAGCAAAATACGTTAACTTACTCCTACACACTACCTAATTAGTCTCAGTGGAGAGTGAATCTCAAAATGTCAGCTCCTGCAAGCCACCCTGACCTATACCAACTGAGGATCTGCCTTCTAAAGGCTCTCAAGGGGAAATTAATTGGATGTGAGTGTGACATTCTCCATCACAGCTGTCTGTTCAAGGAAAACTGTAGTGTAAGGGGTGAATGGGGAAGTTAGTGTAATGTTGAAAACACCAAGTGCTTCAATGTCTAAACATTATGTTTTAGGATATTTCTATTTCAGCAGCACCCAAGTCAGGAACTGGGAGTCCACTGTGAGACACAGTTGTTTCCCACCCAGGGACAGAGCAGTCTGTAACACTGCACACACAACTCTTACTTCTCCTCACTATCTTTTGAGCTATTACTTTTTGTTTGGGGTTTCGAGTAATGGACTCTAAGATGAGAGAAGCCCCCTACTCTATCCAGAAAGAGCAAAAGAAAGCAAAAGCATGACAAAAGCATTTACAGGATTGTTTCTTTATTTTTTGATGTACATTTTCTGAATGAGAGTCTCATCTCAGACCTCCTCCATGACACATCTTGGTGACATATAGCTTCCACCAGCCACCATTTTGCATTACCAGTGGCCATAGCCAGATCCCCAAGCTAACAGCAATAGCTGAAAGCCATGGCTGGGCTTCAGTCCCTACTACCCAGCTGAGTCTCTTTGGATAACAGCTCTTCAGAGTTTGCCAGTCTGTTGCGCTGTGGCACTGCCCATACACAGAACTGCCACGTCCTTTTGGATCGCACTCAGAAGCATTAAAAAAGAACTCTGCTGCTGTGGTCCTCTTACAAAGCATACTCCTTGCCTGGAGCTGGTGGAGGCAATGATACATTTACTGTAGCATCTTGTACATTTCCAGCTGCTGACCAGTGCCAAGAGTTTCTCTATAGCTTCTCCAAAACACAGGCTGAGCTCTCCCTACATCTCTCTCTGTTCATCATCTACCCTAAGCAATAGGATGGGGAGGGGGAAAAGAAACCTGCACCTCTACACTAGGTGCCTCCCTGCCTCAAGCTCAGTAATAGCCAGGTGGCACTCAGCTGCTTCTTGGTGTGCCCACAGCACAACTCTTGTTTTATAGTGGGAGATGGACCTGAATCAAAGAGCCCAAACCCAGAACTGAATCCCCCAGAGACCATGGAGCATGCTGGTTTGCGGGCTTTCTCCCATGGCATCAGCAAGGCTGAAGGTGCTCTGCTGCAAGCTGAAGCTACAAAGGTTGGCAAGGCCCATCCTGCTTCTGCAATCAGCTAGCTTCTCCTCCTTGAATGCAGAAATGAAGAAGACGATGCTATTTTTAAAATGAGAGAGAGAAGTAACTTCAGTGCCCCAGGCAGCAGAGCTAAAGCAGATGGTGAGATCTGCTCGGGGGGAAGGGGNCGGGGGGTGGAGATAACCAGAAGTATTATAACAGCAAACCATGAGCTTTGACTACTGTCAAGTAAGTACTGAAGTGGAAGGATCAGTCTAAAATCAAGCAACATACTGACTAAGGATGAAGTTTATAAAAGCAATGCTTTGTCAATTCTTCCATAAGGAACACAGGCATGGCAACCATCAGGAAAGAAAAGAGGTGGCTGGATAGTTTTGATGGGCTACATTTAAAAGGATTTTTGGTGTCAGGTTCCAACCACCAGTTTAAAAAAACCGGAGACTTATTACCTCACCAGCTTGTGGGAAATAAGCCTGGATGATGGCCATTTATGCTAATACATGCACAAATCCCCTTGCAAAATACAGAATCCCCACCCAAAAAGCACCTGGACACCCGGGTCGGGGAGCAGCAGCAGCAGATGCTTTTCTCTTTAAGGCCTGAAGGCTCAGAGCATTAGTAGCCAAGATTTGCCCGGGGTTCCATTTAAATAAAGAGCAAGGGTGATTTTTATGGGAAACATGCCCTCTGTTGATGCAGGTGAAACACTTCACAGAGATGCTGCTGCTAGCTGAAGCATGGCTGCTTTAGTAAGACATGTTCTTATTTAGGAAAAGGTTGGCTTTGTTTGTTTGGTTTGGTTTTTAATGACACTTTTCAAGTAAGCCCATAACAGACAACTCCTGGCAAGGATTGGGCAGGAATGCACAAACATGAAAAAAAAGTTTTCTGGGTCACTACTTATGAATTTCCCCCCTGGGATGAGCGTGAGAAGAGCAGGGCCATGTGCCCACCTACCTGTGGTGTCCAGGCACCCAGATAAGACAAGCAGTGGCTTGAGCAAGCAGCAGTGGACAAGGCCATGTGCTGCCTTGTGTGCAAGTTGCTCCATTTGCAGGGTTTCAGTGTCTGAATTAAAACGTGGAGCAGGAATGAGAAGGATAACAACAAATTCAATTAAATTTATACAATAAATTTAAACTTCACAAAGTATCTGGATTTCCTCATTGTTCCTTCAGACATTTGTCTTTTTGAAATCATGCTTCTAACAAATATTTTCTCCCAAAAGAAATCAGAGGAAACAACGAAACTGTACTTGTCTTGCCAAATTAAATATGCCATATTCTTTAAGTAAGGATCTCTAAATAAGTGTGTTATCTCCCTGGTGTTTTTCATTCCTCTAACCAGGAATACAAGACTCTGGCTTGCCTGATATCAGATGTACTATTAAACCACTAGGACAGCACCTCTAAGCACTCTTTTTGGCTTTCTGCCCTGTAGCCTTTTCTGTCCAGACCTGGGTGTTGTATTTGTGAGGGAGATTTCTAGTGGCATTCACCCCAAGCCTTTCTAAAGTCTCACTGCTGAGCATGAACCTCCTCTTTATTGATTTTTTTTTTAATCTTTTTATTCTATCTACCTTCATGCCACCATTTTCTTTTTCATGCTTGTCACACTTACTGTAGCTGTAAGCCATCCTTCCCAGCAATCAGCCGTAGATGTATTATTTAATATCCTCTGATAGGGATATTTTTTAGTTTTATTACTAAATTTTTTATTGCAAGCACTGATTCCAAATCTTGGTGCAATTCTTGGGTTTGAGTTTCAAGGAGATTGGCTGCAGGGTGTGTGCACAGACACACACTTGCATGGATAAAATTTGAGCAGTTCTGTAAAGACTTGCTATTTTCACCTCAGAAGTGAATAAGATATTTGTTATCAGCAATAGAGATATAAAACTTCGGAAAAAGCTAATGTGGTTCAGACTTACAAAGTTTAAAGCCAAGGACTCTGGCATCTGCCCAATAACAATATTGGCTGATGCTCAACAGAAAAGCAAAAGACTTGTAAGGATCCAAGAAACTTTGGAAATGTTAATTAAATGTTGAAGTTAAGATTTTAAGTCAATGCACTTCACCTGACCCCTTATTTGCATTGCTGCCTGTGCCTAGCAAGTGACAAAATTGTCTGTCACACAGCAACACTGGCTTTCCCAAGCCTTACCATTTCACCATAGGGAGATAATATTAATCACCTAATGCCCACACAAGCTGTCCCTGGAAGGAGGCTAGCAGAGGAAGCTAACACCTTCACTTCTTTCACTTCCTACCCGCCTTGTCCTGGGTGGCTGGGGCTGCTGCTACATAGCCTGCGGACAAGTCCTGCTTGTCCTGCTCAGACAAGAAACACCAGGCATGACTAACATGAAGGGAGTTGCCAGGCTCACATCATATTCCTGCAGATTTACCATAGCCCAAAGGGAAAATGAATACTGATTCCCAACCCTTAGAGACTGCAATACATACATAGTTATGCAGGCAGAAGTGTACACTGTGATGACAGCTTCATTTGGCACATATAATGAAATCCAAATAATAAAAGGATCCTAACAGGTCACCATTGCAATGAGACACTCCAGTGCCACTGACAGCCCCACTGGGAAGAGACTATCTCTCTCAAACTACCTCTGATATCACAGATGCTTTCAGAATTGGCACAGGAGCATGGTAGCAAGGGGTTTGCTCACAGGAGACCATATTAGATGCAAAATTTCTTGGTTTCTTGCTCAGCTTATCAAGGATGTTTATCTTTATATAAAAAATTGATATCATCAAATAATATATTCACCATCAATTGTTATTGCAGAGCTCACTTATATTTGTTTGTTGTGCACCATTAAACATATCAGCAGTCATTGTAGGCACCCCACAAATACACATACTGCTTTATTTACAAGAGTTTGACATGAGAAGAATATTTTGGGAGAAGGTGTGCTAGAGATAGAACAAGCTTCCATTAAGCCTTTGCCTGAGGTGAGTCTGATCAAACATGCTTTCCCATATTCTGTAATACCTAGCTGATTTCTTTTCACCTCTGAAAAGTAAGATCACCTCTGGGAGTCTAAAGATCTCATAGAATAAATTATCATAACTTACCAACTTACTTTTTTAGATAAATGTATTAGTTTCATAGATTGGAAGAAAAGCCTGGAGGTCTCTAACCCAACCCCCAGCTCAAAACAGAGTTGATACCAAAGTTAGATGAGGTTATTCACAGCCACAGCCAGTCAGGTTTTGTATATCTCCAAGAACAGAGACCCCACAGTATCCCTCAACATCCTGCTTCACTATAATGACTGTCATGATGAGGAACTCTTTCCTAATATCGTCTCAGAATTCCCCTTAGTGCAAATTGTGCCCTTTTACCTTTATACCTTGGAAAAGACTCTGGCTCCATCTCCTCTGTAGGCCCCCATTAGGTAGTTGGAAACAGCAACTAGATCCCCCTTTAAGCTTTTTACCTCCCAGCTGAATTTGGTTCTCTCAGTCTCACCACCCAGGAGAGGCAAATTCAGATGCGTTATCTCACCCCTGGTCCCTTGCAGAGGGCTACTCAGGTGAAGTGCTCACTGAGGTAAGAGGAAACACATTTTCAACCCCAATTTCTAATTACTGCTGACTTTCAGGAACTTTGTATTTAAATGTCAACTATTTTCCCCTATAGCCACGACTCCTATTCTGGCCCCACATCAGGAGCAGCAAAACAGGCAGAGCACAAAATACTGTGATTTGTGCTGATTCCAGCTCAGCCAAACCCAGAAAACAGTGAGTGTCTCTGGGGATGGGGCCACCCCATGAGGCTGGCAGGCCAAGGAGATGTGGTTGTGGTAGGAAAACAGGACTTTTCCATGCTCTGGGGTTCTTCAGTACAGCTTGTTCTTTTTCTACACCAGCACTGACCTAGTCCTGCTTTTGCATGCCTCAGTGGGAAAACACACCAAGAAAAAACCCTGGCACTTAATCTACATGCTTTTTGGTGGAAGGACTGCCTTTCTTCTACTTTCCATATAGTAACAAGCAGGCTGTCAGATCTTAAACAAGGGATTCATAAAGAGGTAGTTGTATTACTAGACACATATGAAAAAACCACATATGAAAAAAAGCCTCGCCTTTTGCTCAGAGCCATCAATGGCTCAGCACTCCCCTCAAAGGAAATCCCACTAATTTTAACATTGGGTTATGAACATGGGCCTCTTCCCATGTTTAACTTGGAACAGATGAGGCTTGTCTGCATCAGCTGTGCATGCTGCTGCCTGTGTTGTAAATGCCGTGGGGATTAGATTCCTCCTGCTTTTTCAGATGTCTCCACTGTGATTCCTTAAAAGAAAAAAAAGTAAAAAAAAAACTAGCAGTATTACTAGTGGTCATCATCTTCAAGATGAGATAAAAAAGCTGACTAAACCACTTTTGAGACAGGTCTGATCCAAAGCCTTTCTGTTTGCATTCTCTGTGCCATTTGCTGATCAAGTGGGCAAGCACATTGAAAATCACCGGGTGCAGGGAGCCCTCACCTCCTGCCACCCTTTTGCATAGGGCCAGGCTGGCTTTGTGGACCAACACACTCCTGGGAGGCATGAGCAACAGGCACATTCCCCTGTTGCACCTATATTGGCGGCTTCCCACCCTCACACCACTGAATAATTAGTTACATTTTTCTTTATGAGGGAAATAGTCTAACGGAATGACAGTAATACACAGCCATGCTGTCTTTGGCACACAATAGACAAAATTAAGTACCAGCAGTCTTCTCAAAATGGGCATTACTTCACTCTTGTCTCCTTTGTAGATCTTTCTTTTATTTAACCTTCATTAAAAGCACAGATGAGTAGCAATGGTGCCCAGTACACCACAGTGCAGCACAGACAATATGGTAGGTAGCCTTTCAGAAACATTCACTTTCCAATGTCACCACCTACTCATGTTTTATGGTGGAGGTGCCAGTTAAGTAACACACAGACATGCTAGTGAGTCAGTACTTTTTCTTAAGGCATGCAGAGATCTTGAGAAAGGTCAAAACAAGAATTAGGCCAAATTCAAAATACTGGTCACAGAAACCCACAGACTTAGGTCACTTGGGGATTTGGCCTTCAGTTTGCGCTTGAGTTTGGCCTCTAACCTAAGCTCCGCAGCAGCTGAAATTTCTGCTTCTCCTCTGGCTGGCCCTTATTACAGCAATTTGGTCAAACATTGGGACAGGTTGCCTGAAGAGGCTGTGAAATGTCCATCTGTGGAGAGGTCTGGAGCAACCGATGGAGGTGCCTTGAGCAGGGATTTGATCACAGACCCCTGGTGTTCTCCAGCCTGAAGTCTGCTGTGGCTCCAACACCTCCTTCTGGTTCCCCACATTGCCCCAGGGCATTTTTCTGACTTGATTCCCAAACCATCTTCTGTAGTCTCCCCTTATGTACACTGAAATGAGCGTCACTTGTGCTTTGGTGCAATGTCCCACCAGCACATGCTCAACCTCTTTGTGGCAAAGGCATCTCAGCAGCATGTGGAGATGGCAGGGCTCAGTCTCTCTGTTGTCAGCTCTTTGGTCAACAGCCACAAGACAAACTGCAGGGCTGGTGGTCAGGGGTAAGACAACATGTACATCTTTTTTTTTCTTTAAGTTTGGGAGGGAGGGATTGTTTTTTAAGAAAAAATGCTGTCTTGCTGACTGGATTTGGCAGCTTCTTGCTCTCATCGTGGTCAGAGCTCAGCCTGGGGCTGAGCGCAGGGACCTTCCCCATCTCCACGGCTCTCTGGCTGTGCTCCTCCTACTTTCTCCTTCATTCAGCTTCAGACACTCTTGCATACACATTGCTGAAACTGTTAAAAGTTGTCAAAATACCCCATTCCTGCCCAACCATGTCTGCCTTTTACTCTTTCAAGCTCTCCCTTAATAACCCCCTCCTCCATGACTCCTCCCCCTCACCCTTCTCCAAAACAGTACTGCACTCCCCATCACCTGAGATACTGATACGTGCTGTGTTTCACTCTGCAGAGCTCAAAGAGCTTTTCTTTTTAGCCTCATATGCCAGTATCTCCGGTTATTCCTATTGGTCTCCATTTTCCACAGCCTTCACTCCCTTTACAAAGTCGCCATGACAAGAAGTGCAGATAGTGCTTGACCCGAAGTTGTGCCATCCAATACTCTTACAGAACTAATGTCTTCTCAACAATGATCTTCAGGGAAAAAAAAAAAAAAAAATCTCCTTGCCATCTCCTACACCCTTTGGACAGCTAAAACTTGTAGACCAGGTGTCTCAGTGAGCTACCCACAATGATGCTTAGGTCAGAAAACAGTAATTATATTCCAGCTGTATAAAATGTGCATAGTAATTAACTATGACAGCTCTTTGTGGATTAAAGTAATTGGGGCTTATTATGATGTATGCTTAGTTTTTTTAACATCAGTCAAATCCTGGATAAGAGGAAAAATCATCTTTCTGTAAAATATCTAGTTCCTTTTCTGTGCAGGCTTTATCGAGCAATCAGCATTAAAATTACACTCCTTAATTCTGCTAAGATTTAAAAGCGCAAAAGAAGAATCAATACCCAAAACATCAGATTTTGCAAAGGAGCTCTAGTAGCTCCAGAAACACGTGTTTTTACTTAATTTAGTGGCAGCAGAAATACCTGCAACTCCACTTTGTCCTAATGTGTATCAACTGCATATCAGTGATACTTCTATGCATTATATTCTTCTAGCAGTTATTCAGTTTGCAATTACTATTTGAGAAAACATATTTAGACAGTCATAATACTGAGGAGGCATTTTAAAGTGGCTTAAAAGGGCCAATTATTAAGTTATATTTTAAAATTAAGTGTTAGATTCAATAGGCCTGTGTGCTGCTAGTAGCAATCACTTCAGCAACAACCACCTCTAACATGCAAGCTGGCTACTTATAAAATGTCAGCACTCTTACCTGGGGATCTTCCAGCAGCGATGAGCTACAGTTTCAGAGTGATTCCACACAAACTAGACTTACAGTTCCCTTTGACTTCTTTGGTTGTCTAGTTTCAGAGCCAAAATCTTTCAGACACAGAACAAATTCCAGATTGTTTCATTACCTGAAATCAGTAACAAATTACCTGAAATCAGAGTCCAAATAAGGCTCCTAAGCCTGGCAGCTCTGTTATGTAAAGGCCATGAAAGTGTACCTCACTACTGCAATCTGAGCCGAGGTATCTCAGTGAAGGGCTACTCCAACTCACAGTATTATTCAAGCTAAATGAGGAATTCATATGGTATAGGAGGGCACCAGTGGTATCAGGGGAAGACTGCTCAAAAATTATTTATCATAACCAGAGGTGGTAAACTCTGGCCCCTGATTTCCGTGGGCCAATTCCCATAAATAAGGGTTGGAAAGACAGATGCATTTTTCTGTATTGAGCGCAAATCACCACAAGAGCACAAAATGTTAAGTTTTGGTTCTATCAACTCTGTGTGCATGCAGATCACACAAATGACAGGAATGCCTTCATTTTAAGCTAGAAACCATAGACCCGTATGTCTATTGACATTCTTTTGAAACCTTAATCAAGGAGTATTATGACTGCATTTGCTGCTTCTCTGATTACAGGTTACTCTTCTCACTCCAGAAGAGAACGGTCTGGCAAGAACTATATGAAATGTGTACTAGGACTACACCACCCATGTACAAAGATGTTATATATAGACCATGGGTACTGGAGAAGATTAATTCTGGTCTTCACAGCATAGGCTTGTAAACCCACAAGTAAGAGCTCTTATTTAAGGAGAAAGGTGTAACTTTTTGCTCTACCTGTACCTTCTATTGCTGTTTCTAACATATTCTGTAGTCAGGGTGATTACTGTCATTATGATAATAGGTTACTGCAATGTAACCACAAAAGTGTAAATACAGCATGTATTTATAAAGTACTGAGAAGGTGTCCAAATTAGCTCAGAGCAGTGCAACGTTTGAATGTCTTTATTCTGAACATTTAATTTAATACCTGGCATTTTAAGTAGGCATGGCAGAGTTATATGAGTAGGCTACTGCTGCCCTTCAGTGGGAGTTACTGGTATAACACTGGAACAGCATGCAGAAAAGAGTGCCAACACTGCCAAGTAGGAAGAGCTCCTGTGAAAGCAGTCTGTATCTATTTTAGGGCCTTGAAGAAGGCTTTTTAAAAGAAAAAAATCAACAAAGTGTGTGATCAGGGTCTATGACGACAACTGCAAACAAATAGAGTCCTACCACCAGGAGGTTTTCCCTCTCCCCAGCTTTCCCTGCCAGAGGGTTGCTCACAAACCCTCATCTATCAAAAACCATGAGGGTGCATGGCTCTTTGTTGGTAAGGTAGCAAGGCCCCACCTTTAAGCAAATCTTTGTTTAATCTTTAGTGGTCCCAAGAAGATCCCCCAGCAATGCAAAAGAACTGTGGCTTTCTTTTCCTCTTATCCCAAGTAGTGCTGTAGATCAGGCACTACTTATTTCCAAAAGACTACAAAGGTTACATCAACACTTAGAAAACAGTTTAGAAAGGCTAGTTAGTCCAGCCGTGTAGCAGAAACCCCACCACATGCCATAGGGATAGTAACCAGTTCATTCAAAATCCATTCCACTACGAAACTTTGCAATAAGGAGTTTACAAATTGAACCTTCAACAAAACACACAAATCATTGTGCAAGAAGGATGAGGAGAGGGTATTCCTGAGACAGGGAAAGGTACTGCTGTAGTTAATCTGACCCCAAATGACTGTCAAATGACTGCCACCCGCTTCCTAGGTTTGGCTTCAGCCGGAGCTAATCTTAGTGCAGAGCTTTGCGTCAGGGGCAAAACTGATCTTATAAGAGCTGTTGTTTTAACAAGACAATCAAGGTGACCACAGAAGACAGAGGCAAGGAAACAAGAAATGTTTCCTAATGAGCATATGCTATATACAATATAGCAAAACACAATAAGCCATAAGTGATGATACCTCACATTGGTGATTAATGCACCTGCTCACTTATTCATTTGACTCCAGAAAGTTCATGGCGAGGGGTGGCCCTCACTGATGGGAGAGACAAGGTAGTGACAGCTGGTTCTTTTCTTACCTTTTAACTCTTTTATAATGATCCTGTTATGCTACCTATACTTTAACTTCTATTAGCTTCTCCATGCACATGGCAGTGCATGATAGGCCTTATCAAAATATGTATATTTGGCACTGAAATCATCCTAGTTTGAGGTCAATTTATGTTAGTTCCATGCCAAAGTTTTCTTACAGACAGTAGCTTCTCTTGAACAAGCTAGTAACTTTCTTAGAAACCCTGTATGTCAGCAAAAGGCTTTCCACACCTGTAACTACGAACAAAACAAACATTTAAAAGTTTATGCTGCCCACAGAGGTACATGATGAAGTCTGCGTCTCAGCCTTTGCTGAAGTGTGAGCCTGTGTTAGCCTAAGGAGGTCTAGGGCAGGGCATTAGCAGTGCTATAGCTATTTCAGCAGCACAACTGGAGTATCAATGCAGAGTGGAAACCAGGTGCTATCCCCTCTTCCCATCCCTCTGTCCTGCTCAGCAGGCAAAGCCACAGGTAGGCCAAAGACAGCTTGTTTACGGGCAGTGATGCCTCGTGCCTTTCGGGTCCAACTAAAAAGGCACACTGCTTTGCCCTGTTTTGCTCTTGTAAAACACATGGCTAGGTCTGCACCTGCAAAAAGCAAAAACCCTAAATCACTTTACACAGAGAATCCTCCCCCGGGAAAGAGTGAAAGAGTGATGAACGTTAATTTTGCAGATTAACATGTGCCACTTGACCTTCATCACTGCAGTATCATGAACCTTGCATAGAACTGAGTCCTCTTCAGGTGAAAGACTTTGAGAGGCAGGATAATCTCAGCCAGCAAGTTTGGGAGCTGAAGTTCCTGACTTCGAGTATGAGCTTGTGTGCAATTCTGCCTTGTATCCACAGGTGTCAGTGAAAGACCAGCACTTCTGAGTTTTCTGGCACAGAAAATCACAGAGTTGGATTGAGCCACAGAAGTCTAACATAGCTAAACTCCAGGGCTGTAGGCCCATCACATGGAAAGTACGCAATTTAAAAGACTGCAAAAGACACGGTTTCCTGGCAAGCTCTGAAAACAGCATTCCTGAAATGAGGAGAGCTGAACAAATCAGCAGCAGAGCAGTTCCCTGCCGCACTGATCTAAGCCTTTCCTTTGTGCCATGAAATCCTGTCTGATTTCTCTTTATTCCTGAGGCCAGACACTTCCAGTTTCCCCACCCTGGGGCTCCTTTCCATGTGCTAAATTCCCAGTCTACTTTCCCTTCCCTCTGCTGGATCCCGCAATTCCAAGCTCACTTTCTCCATCAGCACTGGAAAACTTCTGCCTCATTTGTGCTTTCCCACACCAAACCCATCAAGGTTCTAGTTATTGAAAAAGATACAGAGTGCCTTCTGCAGCCCTTTTAATTATGGCTTCCCAAACTGTTATTGCTACTCTGAGAGCTACTGAAAGAGTGAGGGAGAGGAGAGCTCATGTATGAGATTGTTGCCGAAATCCGGAATAAAACTCCTTAACAGCAATGAGAAGTTAAGAAGCAGGCACTCCTTTATTGCAGTGCTGGGCACACGGGGGATCGCTCCACCTATCATGTGCACCTGTTTAGTCTAATTGTACAGGTTAAATACACATCTGTTATACATATTCATTAAGTTTCTGGGAAATATCATGCATATTCATTAGATTTCTGGGAAGTCAATAGCATATGCAAATGTCCTTTACGCATGCGCATTGAAGGTCTCTGGTGGTCTTCTAGAGTCCTCTGGTGGTCTTTCATAGTCTTCCTCACTTGTCCGCTTCTTGACCTTCTCTATGTGATTCTGCGCAGTTTGGTCCTTGGCAGCTAACTACAAGTTGCTTCATCTAACTTTTTTATCATTATCTTTGAAATCTAACCTTTTCAGTGATTGGTCTTTCAGTTACACTATCTCAGTAACATTGTCAAGTTAATCCTTGGTATCAGTTACACTATCTCAGTAACATTGTCAAGTTAATCCTTGGTATCTAAATCAAACTGGGAAAGGTAAGGGGTTTCCAAGAAGCAAATCTTCTTGGCATCTTAAACTAAATCAACACTAATCAGTTAAGACTACTATAATTGCATTATAACTTTATATTCCTAAGAGTTTAACTGTAATCAAACCATCCTAACTTTTATATAATCAGATTTGATTTCTTTATCAAAATATATGTAACAAGATGAGAAGCACCTTAGACGTGGGTGTTTCACACTCCCTGCCCCCAGCCCTGGCTTGCAGCATATATTTGGCCCCCGGGAACACCAAGAAGACAGATCTTAAGGACTGCTTATTGGTGGCAAAGAGGTGGATGCTTGCAGCTGTCCCCAGGGACATGTGGTCAGCTAAACTGCTGCACTATCCATGGGGTCTGCCTGTGCATGATGCTGTGGTATTTGCATCTTTGCAATCCCCACCCAGGCAGAGCAGTCCTTTGGAAGCAGACACAGGATAAAGCATCCCCTTGCGAGAGCCACCTGGGACCATCTGGGGATAAAGCTGTATCCTGATACACGTCTCCTACACAGGAGCTACAGGTGTAAAGCAACTCCTCCTGCGAGGGAGAAAAAGGAAAATAGTTTTTCCCAAACAGGTCACTGCTCTGTACCGGCCTAGCTGTATGAGCAAATGTCTACTGATTTTTCATTTGTGCAAAAAAACCCCGTGTCATGCATCCCTTCCCAGGGTGGTGTGTATGCACTCCTCATCACAGCTTCCCTGCAGAAAATCCTCTCTGACAGGGAACACACTGTGGTGCTAAATCACCCTCCCTTGTCAAAACAGAGCCACAGATCAAGCTGGAAGGCAGCTACATGGCTGCTTCGGCCATTTCACTTCACAGCCACAAGTTTCCTTGGCTTCAGCTGAGAGCAGCGCTCAGCACCACTGCCACCAGCCACCGAGGCTGGCACAATCCCAGCCAAGCCACGGCACCAGGGACCTCCTTGCCCTGCTGCTGATCCTTGGAGAGGTGCTCCCAGCTGCAGGATGAGGCTGGGGCGGGGCTGCTTTGCCTCGGGATCTTCTGGCCGATGTGCCTGGAAGGGATGATCAGGTGCAGCTCTTTCAGATAGCCAGGAGCTAGGCTTGCTGCACCTGCAGGTCCGTGTCTCTTCGGAGGTTTCATCATTGCAATTCTGGAAAGAGTAAACAAAAGGTGTGTGAGCTTCCCCGCCCATCCTACGGAGGCTGTCACTCTGTGAGATTTTATTTCCCTTGATTTAACTTTTATTAGTTAAGATTTTTTTTTTAAATGTAATTCATTAAAATTTGAGAATTAAGATGGAACTGAGATGGAGACTACCAGTGAAACTCATGAAATAATGATTGTGATGCTGCTGGCATGTTAGTGAGGAAAAAAGTTATGCATATGATCACTTCTGAGGTGTGACATTTCTTGCTTGCAGGAGAAGGGGATAAGGTGCAACGCTTCAACCGTGCAGGTTGCTTAGAGAAATGGGAAGATGATCCTATGAAAGAACATAGGAAATGGTTCCCTGAGTGAAGGACATACCATATTAAGAAAATTTCTTGCTGTGCAATGAAAGTTAAGATAAACTCTTGCTTTTGACTTTTTTTTAATACCACTATAATATATGAATGTATTAAAATAATTATATAAAAATATATTAATATATATAAATATTGTCCCCCTGTGAAAACCCTTTTTTTCATGAAAAATAAATGTTTAAATGCTGAAGTATGCTGCAAGTTCCCAAACAAAAATGCGGGTTTATTAAATACTTTCATTTCATGTCAAGTGTAACCAGATGTAGAACTAAATTATGCCAACTGCTATATCTTTTGAAAACATCACTTTACTTCCAAATGCTCAGAAACACTTTGGATGTCACTGGAAGAGCAACCAAGCCAACACTGCAGTCTGCACAGGTTTACACTAGTCTGTGCTATTAGCTGTCAATTAAGCAGTTTCATGGTTTTCAATTTACAAATTATAGTTCTGATTACAGCAAACATCTCCAGTTGCTATTCTCCATCATAATCTGTAGAGTATCTACACAGTATTCAAGACAAAAATCTCTTCTGCTTTTGAAGTCACAATTATTCTATTGTGTTGTCCCACTGAGCTCATTTTGGGTTTGGTGATTATTTTTTTTTTTTTATTTGGAGGAAAAAAAAATCATTAAAACTAACTCCACTCCTGTTAGTCTTGCAGACTACCCCTATCATGTGGAAAGGATATTTGGTGCTCAGGTTTACATTAAGACAGTGAAACAAGATTCCTGTAACATCATATGTGGTGGAAGGGGGAAGAATCAGCAGCAAAGCCATTTTACTTCAATTCTATGTTCAAGACAAGCTTTCCAAAACTTCACTCTGCTGCAGAGGTCCATGAACACCTGTGTGATGCATGACCTAAATCAGCATGGTGTAGGCAGTGGCAGCTCCCATCTGTCTCTCTAAAGCTGTTTCTGAGACCTGCAGCTCTGGTCCTTTACAGTGTTCAACCTTGCACCTCCAAAGAGCAGCCACCTGTGTGCAGACATTGAGCTCAACCCCCTGGAGCAAGCCTCTCTTCAGGGCAGCTACAGGGCAATTGTTTCTTCGGTAATTAACAGCCATCAGCTGTTGCTGGCAATTGCTACATGCATGGCAGCTCCTTGTCCCCCAGACATCTCTGTTCTCTCTCCGTAACCCAGCCCAGGATGTAGGGACAGGCTGTAGGAGCAGAAGGGTTGCTACAGTGCTAAAGCAGGGAGGCTGGCAAAAGGGATTGAGCTGAGTCCTAATTTGTGGGACCGCAGGAAGCTAGTGGTGAGGTTTTATGTTGGAGGTGTTATCGCAGGAGATGTTACGGCTCATTTTTTGGTTTGGTTTGTTCAGGCATCATTAGTCAAGTACAGGGAGACTCTGCAAGCAACTTCACACAATGTAGAAGCAACAAGGCAGTCATTTTATTGGCTAACACCTGTGAAAAGCAGGTAGGCTGTAACGAGCTACTAAGGTGAGCACCAGAGTACTCACCACCCTGGTCAGGCAGGATAAGCAGACAGGTACCTGAATCCCAGAGCTATTAACAGTCCTGTCTTACCACTTGGCTGTGTTGTACCAGAGATGGGACTTGCATCTTTGGCAGACAGGCAGCAGAACCCTGGGGTGGGAGAAGCTTACGGGAGGGAGAAAGCAAGACACTATTGCTGAGCTCCTACTTCTGGGAGAAGTAAAAAAATTACTAGTGTTTGTGAGGGGCACGGGGTGTTGGAAAGTACAGACAGTACTGCCTCTGCTGCAGATTGCCCTTGTAGCTGCTGGTGCTTGCTGGTATCTGAGGAACTCGGTTTGAACTAAGTAGTAAGTATTTAAGGAGTTATAACTAGATATTTTGTTGTCGTCATTTTTCAAACAAGCTTCCTGTACAGCAAATCTTGAGAAAGCAACCCTAAGTTCTGCAGGAGCTGCTAAATACTGTGTAGCCTCACTTGCTGAAAGGATGACAGCATTGAATTTTTATGTTTTACTTCAAGAGGTTTGCTAAAGGACTTCTGGACTCTGCACTTAATCAGTCAAGGTTTCTTTTGAAGCAAGGACTGAGTTAGAATTTATGGATTGTCTGTACATAGGGAAAACAAATAGTAGAGAATCTGTCAGCTACTGCTTGCTTTTGCAACCCATGAGTATAAGCCAATCCCACAGCAGGCAAATGTCACCTCTGTGTAGACAGGAGGCACGTAAGCAAAATAGATTATTTTCTGACAATATGGTGTGATTTATTTTGCATCCATGTTTTGGAAAATTGCAAATACGTGTATATCAGTTGTATTCTACATATGTATATGCTTTTGTATACAAAAGAAACTACTTTCAAGTAATCTTCTGCTGTGCTCTGCTTTTGGTGTTTCTTTTTTCCAAATATTATTGTTATTTGAAGGATTTATTGATGTATGTCTGTGGATGTCTGCTGGAAGAAATCACACACAATAAGTTTGCACTGAGTTGCTGCACACCAGTACTGATATGTATGCTCAGAGATGGTAACACAGAGGTAAATTTGCTACAGTGATACTGCACAGTGGATTTCTTTAGCAGCCTTCTGCAAATAAAATAATGATTATTACTGCCTCCTAGAAACACCCTAATTATCTAGCATATATGTATCAGATGGAGGCTTTTTGTTATTTTTGAAAGCAATGGAAGTACATTTGAGAGCTCTGAACGCATAATACCTCAGTGTACCAAAATAGCAAAGGGAGCATTAAAAATTACTGTTGACAGCTTATTAATAAAGATGTTTGTTCACACTAGGAATTCATCAATGTTCTCATCTCCCTTTTAAAGAATAGTCTTGCAGCTATTCCTGGTGAGAAGGCCTTGTCCCTTGCACTATGCCATAAGAAAACCCAACCTTACCTGAAATTCTTCAGAAAGAGAAATCCCTCAGAAAAGAAGCTCTCTAGTGCCATTTCTTGGTGAAGTGCAGGAAGAGCCACTGAGCACTCCAGGGTTCATTGCACTTTAGTTGAATATACAAGTAATAAAATGGTACATTTTCATCTGAGGTCACATGTTAGCGTGGAGTTACCTGGCAATTCACATGCTACATATAGTGATACAGACATAAGGGTATGTTTCTCTTACTTCAGCTCTTCAGAAATATCAAAATACAGCTCACACACCGTAACTTGGGCTGGATTTCCCAGTTTGACAGCTAGCCATGTCATGGGCATGGACAACACAGTGGGCCCTGCCCAGGAGCAGTGCTGTGCACCAGGATGGAGGTGCCTGGCAGAGCCATTGCTTGGGACAGGACAGTGCAACCCCCAGGGCTCTGTCCCTGCCAGGAGGCTGTTTGGGCAGGGAGCCCACTCCCACTTAACTACACCAGGTCCACTACACTGCTTCAGCCACCTTTTTATCGTGGGTGACTACTTTTTTTGACCATGTCGTGCCCCGTGTAATTTCAAGCTGCCCTGTGACTGCTTGCAGGACCAGCCACCCCACCAGTGTACCCAGAAGCTGGTTGGGAAGGGAAGCTCCCATACTGCTCCACGCAGCATCATACCCCATGCGCTTTCCCAGCATGCCATCCTCCTACCCAAGGGGAAAAAGGGTTAGGGGATTTTTAAGCCAAATGACAGTGTCACATGCCCAAAGACCTGTTTCCTCCTATTGCACGATTAACATAATTATGGTGTTAAGGATGCCAGAAAGGTTTCTGGGGCTAGAAATGTCTGTGAGCTTTGTCATACGTTGCATAACCACAGCCAGGGCTGTACATACTATTGCTGGCTGTGCTTGCCTCATAACCGTGCAGGTGACAAGCGTAATGTGTGCCAGCTGCGGGCTCCTGTGCAGGTCTGGGGAACACTTACAGATTTTACAGAATGTTTATGGTTTTCTCTGAAAAGTGCAAGGCCTGTATAGGAAAAAATCACAGATGTGAAATCTGGAAGTGTGGGCTGCATTGTGAACACATCTGTAGCATAAACCAGCACCAATGTTTTGTGCCTGTGATCAAAACTCCAGAGGCAGGGCAGGGTTGCACTATCGATGACCTGGGACATCTGCAGGAAAGCAGGGCACATACCCCAAACTACATTTTTGCCATGGAGGTAGGACTGAGTACCCGCTGGGATGTAGAAGAAGGGGCAATGAGGGAAAGATCTGAAAGGGAATGGGAGTTTTGAAGAGGACACACATCTTGTAGACTTAATTCAGCTGTTTATGGACACAAAGTTTCAGAGCTACACTTTCCTAACAGGTAAGGCCGAAGGTGGTGGTGGTTATGTCATTGCTAGTCAGCTTCTGAAGGTAAAAATGGATGTGCAATTTTTCCCCCAAGGTGGTGAACTCATGCATAGAAGTCACCAGCCTAGTTTTACATTTCACTGACTAAATTTTTTACCCCAGCATTTCCCAAGCTTTGGGTATTAGGGTCTGTCCATTTTTTCAGCACTGCTCAAAATCAAAGTTATATGGGGCCTCTTCGACCATCAGAACATTATGGGGTGGATGTGCTTCAAGCATGATGCTTGAAGAGAAAAAGCTGTTCTCAGCATGGCACATCTAGGAGAAGATTTCTGGCTTGCAAAAAGAACTGAGTTATTATTGCCAGCATGATGTACAAATTTTGAGGGAGGCCTGCAGATCATACGGGAATGAGATCATGGTGATGAGCTATCTCACACTGAGAAAGAGGGCAATGGTGGAGGTTTATCACCGTAGAGATCCCTTTCCATACACCATGCTGCCCTCTGCTTGCACATCCACGCACCACTTTATGTGCCTCAAACCCAACATTGCAGCTGTCCTCCCTCCGGGTGGCATTTTGTCTGCATTACAAAGCAACCCCCGATGAAGAGATAAATTACTGGTTTTCTTCGCCTCTAACCCTTCATCAACAAAACAAAACCATACCCTCTTGTACACTCCAAAGCTGGTTTTTATAATTTTGACACCCTGATGGCCTGTTTTGAGATGGTCAAAGCAAAGATCTACCTGCTTCATGGGCTCTTTTTTCCCTGCGAGTCAATGGCAAGCTATCTTTTCCTTCATGCTCCTCTTGCACTGAAACCTGCCAGGTCCCCTGCACCCAGTGATGAAGAAAGCTCATGTGGGCACCTGGTGTTCCTGGGAACTGAACAAGGCTCTGCAGGAGGGCTACAGGCAAGTTTTGGCAAGGTTTTGCATGGAAGGTAGCAGCTTTTTCTGAAATTGCATAAAACTGCACCTCCGCCAGAAGCAGGAAGCATCAGGCTACCCAGCCTGGTGCACAGATGATAACTAAAAAGCTAAATATGTTGAAGATTACAGGCAGAATGTCCTTTTGTGGGCTGAACATATTAAGAAAAACCCTGCCAAATGCCAAATTGCAAAACTGTTTCTAAATTCTCTGTGGGGGAAGTTTGTAGAGAGATCCAACCTCCCCAGCACCACCATCATAGGAAAACCAGATGTGTTGCATGTTTACCTCTTTTCTCTGGCTTATGATGTGTGCTCCTGTCATTTTTTTTGAAGAGGGATTGATCCTTCACATGGCTGCTGATCATATGATTGAGCTGCATGTCCTCTCTCATACAGCATCCATTCTCAAAATTGGGCCGCAGCAGTTTTGCTGATGTTTGCTTATCACCATGTGGCCCACAAAATTTGTATCGTGAAGTTGAAAGGGTTCTTAGCATAATTGTGGCTAAAAGTGTCATTATTTACACAATAACAATAAAGTCTGGCAGCTGTCCCAGAAACAAATTTTCCTGGTTGCTGACACAATTGCTGGATGGTGTGGTGAGCACTTTTGAGCCCACCCAGTCCATATCCTGCAGTCAATGGGCAAAGGGAACTCTTCCACCACCACCCAGCTTCTCTATCTGGCACTTAACTTGAGATACAGTTTGCGATTCATGGGCCCGTTGGCTGGTTCTTCTGGTTCATGTGGTCCTTTTCAAGAATACCTTAGGGTCTTTTTCTTATTTGAAAGAAATACTTCACTGTTGGGTCCACACCCAACCAGCAGTGTTAAGTCGCATAACCCAACTCAGCTCTCTCCAAAATCCCATTTGAGATTCAGTCTGTAAGAAGTGGGTGGGATAAAAACTGATGAAATTCAACTGCAGCATTGGTCAGTTCCCGTCCCAAGGCTCTGCAGGCACACAAGGCCAGCAAATTAATTTTTCATCATTTCTGTTACAAGGATGTAAGTGGAGACTAGAACCTATGTGGACCTTGAGGTTATAATATAGGGAAATTTTCTAGAGGGCTATTATAAAGGGCCTGAGCCAAACACTGCTTAGTTAACAAGAGTCTTCCCTTGCATTTCAGAGATTTAAAAAACAGCATCCTCATGCACATCCTAATCGACCCTGATACTGTGAATTCCACACTTTTAATGTATCACTAATATCTGCCTCATTTCATATCAAGGAACTTGGCCAACAGAGCACAAACAGGATCTTTACTACCTAAAACATACAGGAAGTCATCCACAGTGGTTAAAAAATTGAGAAACAAATCTACCATGTAGCACAAAAGCTTGGACATGGACACATTTTGTAGTAGTCATCTACTAAGATTTCTCAAACAACTATGACCAACTTACATACTACAAACATCATCTGCCTAATTACTGTGAACTAAAGTGAAAGCAAAATTCAGACCTTCTGTATCCTAGCTTTGTACATTTCCATTTTATGTAAATAGCACAGGGAATTTCTCTCTTTGTCCTGTTTTGGGGGCTTCTTTACTTCTTGCTTTATAAATCATTCTTAAGGCCAACCTCCACCTGGTTTTGTCTTCCTTCCTACCAACATGCTTGCTCTGCGTGACTCAAGTGTGTGTTTTCCTTTGACGTTAATGAACATGGATATATTTTTGGTGCATAGTCTGCATTGTATTGCTACCAAAAATCAAGTATCATGGATTCAATCTCAGATTAAAAAACTCCTCTTGGGCAGTGGAATGTAACAGTGTCAGCTCTGCTTTCTGTGCATGGCATGTGCTTTTCTGCAATCCCAAACAGTAAGAGGGTAGAAGAGAACTCCAACTTAGATAATCTGTATTTTAGGACTATTGGTTATAAATACAACTCTCTGACCATGATCATGTTACTCTCTGTTATGTACTACATGCAGCTAAGGTCTTTTATCCTGTATTTAGTCTGTCGTCTCTTCCGATCAAGGGTATTTTTTTCACCTCATGTTTGTGCAGTGGCTCACACTATTCACATGAGGTCAGAGTTATCAGGTGGGAAACTGCACAGAGTGAAAAGGTGCCAACACTGTATGGAAATATGGGTTGAGAAAGGAGTATTTCAGGTTAGTGGGGAAGATAAAGAGACTTAAAAGTTACCACTAATTTTTATTTTTGTTAAGAATATTATCTTCTTTTCAGGTTGCTATTTAAGAGGTGACAACTAGGAAAGTGAGCTGAAACCCTTAAAATGGACATACACTTCCATAAACACTACGGAACAATTTAATTCTCAATTTATTTCACTCATTTTAGAAGATAAAACATTCCAATGATCATGTTTTTCCAAAGCCATGGCTCAAGGCACACTAAACCAGTCTCCTTTTTTTATGCCTTGACCTGGAGCATTTATTTTAATTTCCATCTCGTTAAGAACAAAATCTTAATTAAAATGAGATATCAGGGGGTTGGGGCACAGTTTACAAGGCTATATCCTGCGTACAGATGAGTAATTAGCCTGCACTAGATATGCCTATGCACTAGATTGCCTTTACCACTGCAAGATTACTTACTTTCATCAGATAAATATGCAAACAGAGCACAACAGAGCCTTAACATTAAAATTGTCACTAGCAATTCAAGATGTTTTGAGTTACATCAAAGGGAATAGATCCCACAGTGAGATCATAAGTTGCACAGTCCAAAGCCTGGCTTTGTTATTGCACAGTTGGGGGCAGGCGGAATCATTAAAGTTGCATTACAAGAAAGTAACAACACAAAATTTCATTCTTTCTCTTCTAGTCTAACCTTCCCCCAGGAAGAAGAACTGAACAGCCACAAATGTTCTTTGAAAGAGTATGTTTCATTCAGTGATAATGTGTGAATGACAGGATACAGCAGAATTAAAATTGAGGTGTGAAAATGAAGACTACTTGGATAGGGGGACCCATGCTGAGTGTGTCTGTACTGGAATGGCCCCGTCCCTATCACTTGTGGTACATAACCACCTTGGAGGAATTTAAAAATACAACCTCCTTCCTTTTGTCACTGCAGACTTGAGACATGGGGAAGTAATAGGCTTGTCAGAGTTGCAAAAAGCTAGACAGTCCCCAGTTCAGGTCTGTGCTCAGAAGCACACATTTCAGGTGCATTTGGGCTGTTTTATCATGAGAATCAGGCAGGTCTAGTGTGGCAGCTGCCCCCAAGCCCTTTGAACCAGTGGACACAAGGAGGCAGAAACACAGCTGCCTCCATAAGTGGTCATTGCTGCATGAAGAGAGCAGATGAAACTCACAGAAAAGTGAGGGGAAAGAGAATAAAGGAAGAAACATGTGAGTGGGAAGGAGAGGGAGGGAGGGATAAGGGACCTGAATCAGCAAAGCAGGTAAGGAGAAAGGCACCTCCTTCTAAAGGTAGCAACCCTTGCACCTATCTCACAAAATAAGTAGTAGGCAATCCCAAACCGTAGCAAGAAATACTTTTTTACAGAAGATGTTCACAGCCTTCAATAAAGCACACGCCAGCTGGCTTGCGATCTACAGCCTCCTCCTTTCAGTAGGAGTTGGGGTATCCGACCTGCCTGCAGAGCAGTTTGAACTGGAGGTGTAAGGGAGCATCTGGATGCATGTTGGTGTGGACTGCAGCTGCTAATTCCCACAGGTTAGCTCAGGACACCTGGTATGTTTATCTAGCCATCTCTGCACTTGTATTACTCCCTAGAAATGTTGCCAAACCCAAGGCAATGTGCTGATAGCATGGTTTGTCTTATAGTTAATAATGGACTTACAGAAATGAGTTATGATAATCATAAAAATTTTAAAAAGAGGGTGCTATTGGCAGCATATGATACTGTATTCATGGTGAAATGGCTGTCCTCTTAATTTCTGTCTCTTCCCTTCCCACTGATATGGCCCACCTGCTCACTTCTGTGGCTTCTAGGATTTGTCACAGTTTAACCCCAGTCAGCAACTGAGCACCACACAGCCGCTCACTCACTCCCCTCCCGGTGGGATGAGGGAGAGAATCGGAAGGGTAAAAGTGAGAAAACTCGTGGGTTGAGATAAAGACAGTTTAATAGATAAAGCAAAAGCTGCAAGTGCAAACAAAGCAAACCAAGGAATTCATTCACCACTTCCCATCGGCAGGCAGGTGTTCAGCCATCTCCAAGAAAGCAGGGCTCCATCACACCTAACAGTTACTTGGAAAGACAAACTCCATCACTCCCAACATCCCCCCCTTCCTTCTTCTTCCCCCAGGTGTATATACTGAGCATGACATCATACGTTATGGAATATCCCTTTGGTCAGTTGGGGTCAGCTGTCCCAGCTGTGTCCCCTCCCAACTTCTTGTGCACCCCAGTCTGGCCACTGGTGGGGTGGGGCGAGAAGCAGAAAAGGCCTTGGTGCTGTGTAAGCACTGCTCAGCAGTAACTAAAGCATCCCTGAATTACCAACATTGTTTTCAGCACAAATCCAAAACTTAACTCCATACTAGATACTATGAAGAAAATTAACTCTATCACAGCCAAAACTAGCACAACTCACATGTTTTTTGAATATTTTGATTCAAGAAGTTGCCTTACAAAGACAAGCAACTAGAGATACTCAGTGCAAACTTGTACAGCACTTCAAATCACGCTGAGTTCAAGGCTGGTTTTCAATGAGAGATGAGTAACATCCATGGACATCTCTAGAACAACTGGAGGTTAGTCTCTTTTTCTTTTTGGTAAAACCAAATGAGCAAGTAATTTTTGTGAGATGACTTTGAGGATCCAAATCCAGCCCCTGTTAGAGAGATATTCAAAAGTTCCTCACTCACTGGGAATCATCCCATGTTCATATCATAACCCTCTCTGTAATTCTACAAAGATTAACATAGAAACCAACACACTTTCTCTGTGTTTAAAAAAAATTATTCAAAGCTCTGCTTTTTCAGCAAGTGGACTGTGATGATTTGGGGAGAACCATCTCTTAAACTAGTGTTTCACAGAGATTAGACTATCATTTTGAGAGACATATCATAACTTCATCTTTTTCTGTTAGGCTACATAATTGCAAAATAGTATCTCCTTTCCTCCAAGTATTACAAGGTCAGCTTCTCCCATTTTTTGGAGGCTGGACTTAACAATTTTACCTGTGGGACATAAAAACCATGCCACAGACTCACAGAATAACTCAAATTGGATGGGCCTCCTCAGATATCTTGTCCAATCCTCCTGCTCAGAGCAGCATCAGCTAGAGCAGGTTGTCCAGGACTGTCCAGCTGGGTTTCAAATATCTCCAGAGACGGAGGGTCCACAACATCTCTGGGCAACTTGTGGCAGTGTTTGATCACCCTCATGGGATTACAGTGTCTTCCTGTATTCAGATGGAATTTCATGTTTCAGTCTGTTCCCATTGGCTCTTGTCTGTCACTGGGCACCACTGAGAAGAGCTGGGCTCTGTCTTTTTCTTTCTCTCCCATCAGGTATTTATACATATCAACAAGATCCCCCTGATCCCTCTCTTGTCCAGGATGAACACTTCCAGCTCTCTCAGCCTCCCCTCAGAAGACAGATGTTACAATTCCTTGATGATCTTCATGATCCCTTGCTGGACTCACTCCAGGCATCTGAGAGATTGCTTGTGCTCTGCTCTGTTGCACCCCCAGCACATAGCTCAGTGGTTCAAGCCCCCCCAAGAGGACCAGGGTCTGTGAATGTGATGCTTCTTTCATCTCTTTGAAGAAGAATTAATCTACTTGTTCTTCTTGATCAGGAGGTCTACAGCAGACACCCACTACAACATCACCCAGGTTGGTCTGTCTGCTTGACCCTTATGCCCTTTGTTGGCTACTGAGCCACCCCAAGGCAGAGCTTCATACATCCCTGCTCCTCACTCACATAAAGGGCAGCTCCCTCTCCTTGCCTTCCCAGCCCCTCTTTCCTCAAGTGCATCTATCTATCCTCAGCTGTCCTTTTCGTTCCCTATGCTGCATGCATTAGTGTAGAGACATTTCAGAGAGGCACCCAAGTGTGCTGATTCCCCAGAAAGGGCATGAGAATGCTCCCCGTAAGGCTGTTCCCCAAGCACTTCCTTCTTTACATGCCTCCGCTTGACGTGATTCCAGTGTCCATTCTGTTTAAAGTCTACAACTTTGTACATTAAGATAGTGTGTGTAGAATAAATTAGATTTAACACATGTGTTCTGGTTTGTTTGGACTACTTTCAGCTTGTATTCAGCAATGACTGACTGTCCTCCCTGTGCTCCAGCCACCATTTCCACCTGCTCCATCAGCACCAGCATGGGAACTCTTTTGGCTGAAAAGTTACTCAAGGAAAAAGGTTATTTGAGTGGCATCCATTCCCTCGCCTGCCCCAAGGAAGAGCTGCATGAGTGGTGGTGCTGGCACCACTGCAGGCAGCATGGATCAGTGGTGGTAGCAGCTTATGCCTGTGTTGCCACTGGAAAGCTATCTGTGAAACCAGACCATCACAGTTGGCAGCAGAGCTGCTTCACTGCTCTTTTTTCAACTGGTTAACTCATTAATTAGTTTCTTTTTTGCATGAATAGGTGTGCTGGCATGCTGGAGAGGGGGATGGGGATGGAAGCAGCAATGGGTAGCCAGAGACATGGGAAGCAGCAACTCCTCAAGATGCCTCTGCAACCACAGACATACATTGCCAAAAAAATCTTCCCAAATCTTGGATGAAGTGAAATTCAATTCCCAAATGCCTAAGCATTATAAACCCCTAAATGAGTATCCATATTTATCTTTTACATCACAGAGATATGTGTGTTAATATATTTTTTTGCATCTTTTATTACTCATGCAAGGGGATTTTTCCTCTACTTGGAATGCAAATGCTATCTGTTACTCATTCAAAGTTGAAGAGTATTTTATCACTTTTGCTCAGAAGTCTTAAATAGCTCAGAATAAAAAGCTTTCTTTTTTTTTGCAATTTTTTACAAGACCTAATGTATTTGTACTGTTCCCAGTGTGCCAAAAATTGAATAGCATGTAATTCCCTAATTTTCTCACATCCTTTGTGTTTCCAGAACCAGCAGAAATAGAAAAGTGATTTTTAAAAACTAAACTTGCCACTTGGTTGTGACTTCAAAATCTAGAGTACTAGGTGCTTTACACTTTAGTGCTGAAACTGTATTGAGGGCTTTACTTCTTCACTCTGATTTTGTAATTCACACAATAAATTGAACAGTTGTTTTATGCAATTGACTGTGATGATGGCAAGCTTCTTTGGTGGGAATAGGTATTTAAAAAATGTTAAATAACTTGCTTGTTTTACTGCATTTTGTGTTTGAGTTAGTTTGATGTGTATTTCTGTATTTAAGTGTCATGGTTTGATCTCTTTCCACTGTGGATGGAGGGCTTGCAAATATCTGTCCATACCCTTGCTCTCAGATTTGGCCTTGCATCCATACAGGATTTTAGAGAACACTGGCTCACACAGAACCTAAGCAATTCCTGGATGACAGCAATCTTCTGTAGGTACACTTTAGATAGTAAAGATAGATACTGATCTGGTCTTCTGCAGTGAACAAAAGTATTGAGCAATGGCATGATTTAGGGGAGTGAAATATTATTAAAAAGCTGAAATTTAAATACAATCTTATGCCCTTCCCTCCCCCCAAATCTAAGATCTGTAGAGGAGTCTTCCAATTTATGTGCAGACATTCTGCACTTGAGGATAACACATAATCCAAAGAGCTCTGATATTCCTCTTAAAAACACTGATGTCTGTTCTCAGCAAAACATATTCATTTGCTGAACATCATGAGTCTGAAGAATAATAGCAGAGTTAAAATGCTGCTTATCAGAAAAGACCTCTTCACATGTTGAGGTGTTTTGTACCTGAGAATTCAAAGAAAAGAGAAAAGTTTCCGACAGCCAAATCCTGTAAAGATCATAGGTGTACTTCCTTGAAAGAACATGTTCTCTGTCATGCTTTTCATTACATTGATAATTTGTAGATTGCCTTTGCTGGCCTCCACTTTTCCAGAGGAAATGATCCAGAAGAAAGTCAGAAAATGAGATTAAATGAAGCTGAAGGGAAAGCAAATTGCAAAAGAAGGAGGTACTGAACAGTAAGTCAAGAATAGGAGACTATACCAACTTTTGGCAATACACAGAGTCAAGGGTTAGGGATAAAGGGAAGCAGCATTCGCTTTTTCAATAAGCATGAACAGGACCTGTAGAGTTCAGTAAAGTGGATTGCAAGCAGACAGGATGGAGTCAACTAGAAAGGTGGAAAATAGTGAAAAATGTTGAAAAAATACAAGTACTGGGTACTCTTTCCCTCTAAAATTTAGTGATCTTCATTAAGCAAATAACACATTATAATGGAGGGATAGTGTGCAATGTTTCGAAAGTGTCTTACAATAAACTAGCTGATCAGCTAGCTTAAAAATAGTAAACCTACTTACACATACTGCTTGATACTAATGGAAAGGTTACACAACATATAGTGACATGTCTAAGATTTGTTTAAATGATTCAGCTAATGAAGGTGGACAGCAGCCTCTTACATTATGTCATTTCAAACAAATAAAAAGTGGCATTCTGTGAGCATCCTAGAGTTGGAAAAATATTGCCAGCTACTTTTCTGCACCAATAAGCATCAGTCCTCATGACAAAATCCTTATGCTAAATGATAATGTGCTGTTAGAGAAGAGCTCGCTGCTAGAAAGGAGAACAATATGAGTTAAATATCTTGTTGTATCTCATGGTTGTCATGATAAATAATGGCAATTATATTCAAAGTACTAGGTATTAGATTGCTGCCTTCTAGGCAATGCAAAGAAAGGAAGGGCTTAGATTAGAAGGGACCTGTGGAAGTCACCCAATCCAGGCTCCTGCTCCAAGCAGGTCTAACTGCAAAGTTCACTCAAGTTGCCAAATTTTGAAAATTGAAAAGGGTGGAGATCGCATAGTCTCTGTCCTGGAGTTGCCCCACTTCCATGCCTCCTTATTGCAACTTTTACCTGCTCACTCTTTTTTTTCTGCTGCTGTTTCACTTCTGAGAAAAGTTTGTCTCTCTCTTCTTAATAAGCTCCCTCCAGGTGGTAGAAAGCTCCTTTTGTTTCCCCACCTCATCCTGCTCTCCCTGGGCTGAACAAGCACTCCTGCCCTAGCTTTTTCTCACACAACACGTGTTCCAGATACAGCTATTTGAGTTGTCCTTACCTAGGCTCATTCAACTTTACTGATAACTGTTTTATAATGGGGAGCTAAAACTGGACAGTTTATTGCTGTTGAACTTGAAACTTTGCTGGTTTCAAATAACAGTGCAGCAGCAATAAAGAATGAAGTTGGCTTTGCAAAGAGGATTGGGTAAGAGGCAGGAAAAGTTGGGAGAAAATGGTGACAAAGAACAGGAGGGAAAAAATGGAGTGAAAATGAGAGGTAGAAAGCAGCACTTCTCTCCGAGAAATAAAAAACCCTACCCAGAATGTAGGTATGAACTGTTTCTCCTCTGGGTGTATAATCAACATGTACGCAGATGCCAAAATGTGAAGTTCTGCCCTATTTCCTGCCCCAGCTATCCACCTCTAGCTGCCCCTCCACTTGGGTCCAGGAGCTGAGCAGCTGCAAGGTGAACCAAATCAGCAGAAAAAGGAGAAAAAAAAAAAAGTTCCTTTCTCTGATTCACACTGTGACCATTTGAACAGGAGTGCTGGATCAAATGGGAAAGGAAGCAAAAAAGGGCTGGGAAGGACACATGGCAGGGACTGTGAGCTGGGAGGTAGGCACATAATCTCTTGGGCAGTGGTTTATGCTGTCTGAAGAGCTATAGCATTATTCCAGAGGCCAAATTATTTCTGCACAATGTTTAATAGGAGCTGAGGAGAGAATACACAGGACCTCAATTCTGTTTCTCCTTCAAGGTCAGAATATTGAAGGCTTTGAAGGATACACATCCCTGAAAAATCCAGGGGCTGAGTCTGGACAGAAGAACAAGTTCTGGCTACTTGCAGTAAGGAAAATATAAAGGCAGTGCTCAAGAACTGCATTTTTAGAGAAATCTCTGAAGTTGTGCTTTTAATAGCTTTTGGTGTGCTTCAGACAAATGAATGGATTAAATGATTGGGTTGTGATAGTAAAGGCAACAGATAGCAGGAGTGCGGGAGATCCTACTTACGACACCTAGCATGGATCAGGTGGATAGAAAGAGTGATCAGTGATGGACATGGGTGCTAGCTGAGATTGTTATCTGGGAAGAGGGGGCTGGAAAGGCGGCTCATAACAAGTTAGCTGGGAAACAGAAACGTTAGCTGTCAAGCTAGCACAAGGTGTCCTGCAGCTGTATGGCTACAGGCTCACATTTGTTTCTTTCTCCAGAGAACAATCAACAGCAGAAGTGAATTAAATTGCTGACACAATGAATTGGAGACTAGGTCACCGTAAACTTTGTAGGTAAAATACCTTTGAAAAGCCTTTTATGCCTTCCTGCTTTGGAGGCAACATGCTGGGAAGGAAAGAGGAAGATGGATGTTATTTCCCTCAAAGACAACACAATAGTTTTAGTTAGAGTATGTTATATGAGTTCTCAAGACAGTAAATTGTGGTTCAGATTCATCTGTTAATACCAATAAGTGAACTTCATAGTACTTACAGTGTTTGTATCCTCCTCTTATGGAAGCCTCTTTATACAAAGTGTCTTGGGAATATAGGACAGGGAAGCTGGTTCACTAGAGGTGTGCATTTACTGGCATTTAGTCCCTTTCTATTAAGCTATTTTGATAGCTGTTACATTTTTTTCCCTCCTGATTGTGAAGTGAATCAAGAATTTCCCTCTTCTAAGCCTATTCATTTCCAGGCTAAGTTTCTTCCTGCCTATTTTGAATACTTTTTTTCTTGTGCTTCTATTGCTAATAATTTTAATAGTTCTTTTTTCCTCCCCTTGGTGTTCACTTGCTGTGTTTGTAGACAATAACCATATTGCCTCTCAGTATTTATTTTGCCAAGTACAACATGTCCAGCACTTTCAGTTTCTTCCTGTACAACGGGCTGTTGATTCACCTGTTTACTTAACAGTTCTTCTGTGCATCTGCTACAGGCTCGAAGGATCCTCAACCAGGATAATGTAAGTTGTGCACAGCATCATTGCCTTTGAATATGGATATTAACACTTCTCCATCCCTGCAGAAGAGTCCTTTCCTGATGCCTCCTACAGTCATATCTGTCTGTATTATGGTTGTGTCACCAAGCTGTGATTGTCATCAGCAGTACTGCAGATTTATTCCCTCCTCTCTTGTGAAGCCACAAATGTTCTCTGTGAAGTGTTTACCTTTCTCTGTGTAATCCTGTTGGTTCCTAGGAACTTGAGTCAGCCCAGTACAACATACATTCCCTGCCTCTTATGCACCTTACTAGGAACATATTTGATACTGTTTGCATTTACTCTTCAGTCACTCTTAAGTCATAACTTCAAGGTGGAGTTGCTGTTTGACTCATCCAGACTTTGTTTTTGGTTGAGCTGTTTTCCAGTTCCTTTTCCTTTATGCCCTCTTTTTTCCAATTTTCTGTTAACTTGCTACTTTTTTCCTTTGCCTTCCCTTCCTCCTGTTTTCAATCAAAAGCAGTGACTTTTTTAGCTGCTTTTTGAGTGTCATCGTAACATCCACTAGATCTGCATCAAATACCATAACCACCTGTCCAAAACAAAAGTCTGTGTTACGCCCTATGGCCTCAGTAGACCTGGCTCTGCCTCCAGCATCACCACCAGCTCTGGTTCTGCTCAGTGTTTCTAGTACCAGCCCCATTAGCTGTACTGTTTAAAATGTCCCTGAACTTTATACCCCAAAGAATAAAGGTGGCCTTTGCTACCTTTTTGCACTGTGGCTATAGATCCCAACAAACAGTAAGCAGTGGGGTGCTAGACCACGAGCAGTTTCTACCTCCTCTGTGAAGCCATCAAGGCAAACTGATAGCAACTGGAGTTGTTGATACATTTGGACCTCCACGCTGCAGACCAGGTTGTATCTTAGGTATGTATAGATCAATCTGTATTACCTCCTTGACCAGATACAGTGCTCACACTTCTTCTCCACACCTGATGGAAAGGCTCAGCCAATTACTTCAAAAGAGGCTCATTCCTTTGTAGTGACTGTTGGTGACCATCCTAACAGATGTCTCTTCTGAGGTGGGAAGTGCCCATTTGTCTTCTCTAAGTGTAAGGCTGGTGATCTACAAAGGAGTCAAGAGTTTGCACGTGCATTCTGTGGAGCTGGAAATGTTCCTGTGTATATGAGAGGGGCTCATCAAATCATGACAAGCAAAGCCAGTACAGTATTCGGTATTAGCCTGCAAGGAGAATGGAGATCCTTCCTGGAGGCACAAGGTTAGTCAGTTTTTACAGTTGGACTATCAACCTCTGCATGCACCTTCTGGTGGTGCATTTCAGATCCTGCAGTCCTAGCAGATGTTTCTCCTTGAATCATCAGGGACATTCCAGCCTCTTGCATTCCATTTTTCCATACAGCAGACATCTCAGTGTAGGCCTCCTTGCTTTGTGCATTAATGAAAGGTGTAGGTACTGCCTGCCAGTATCAGCAGTTCTGGTTTCTGAACTGAAAATTGAAGAGCACTAGGATTCTGCTGATGCTCTGCTGGTGTTCCTAGGTGCGCTCACCAAAACGCAGACCTTCATCTCTAACCTCCACCTGTTAGGACTCTCCATATTACTTTGGTGTCTCTATTTTTTGCTGAGTATAGCTGATGTTCTCACTCAGGCAAGCCTGTTCATTTGCACAAAAGTGTGAAAACTTCACAGAGTGCAAGCTTTATAGATGCAACAGGCTATAACTTTTTTTTTCCACTTGTTTCCCCAGCATAATTGTGCTAACTGCTGCTTAGGCCACTGCACTTATGTCTTTTGTTTGTTTGTATTTTCTTTTGATTTTGTATTTTCTTGTGATTTCCACCTCCCTCAGTTTCTTTGGCAAATCTGGTATGCTGTAAGTGCTTAAAATGTGCTGCTTTATAAACCTGACTGCATAAATGACAGACTGTTGAGGCTTCCTTGAATTCAGAATAACTCCTTTGGTACAAATCAGAGGTGGGTATACCATTGCAAACAAAAGCATGTACCAAAACATGCACTGCAGTTACAGAAACAAATACAGATAATTGTTGTTTCTGACACCAGATTCACTCTTGAAAATAATTGCTAAAAATTAATTGAAGGCTTTGGTACCTGGGATCATTTGTTGCTTTTGTGTAAAACTCTTGTCACAGGATATTTCCTCTAAACTATAGCAGGGCTTTTGCACCTTTCCCACTTAAAATTCTGAAAAGTTGCACCCATAACAACTAAACTCTAACTACCTGTTTGTATGCAATATTTGGTTGTAAAGCTCAGCCAGCCTACTGGAATGATGTCAAATAAGAAGAGTTTCAGGAGGTTCAATCTAATTATGTTATAATATTTAACCGTATTTGAAAGCAAATAGCAACTCTTGTTTTAATATTAAACTTTCCAGCACAGCCAAACAGCTAGCTGTAAGCTTTTTGTGCTTTGTTAGAACACAAGTTATCAGCAGTTCCTTCAAAGTTCACTTTTAATCTGCTTTTTATAAAACTGATGAAGTCTTACAGCCAAGCCTGAAGACCTGACTTTGCTCCTGCTGCCAACAGCAAACAGGCATCAGTGCCAACAGGACTGTGCTTCAGTGCCTTCCTCACCATAAAACTAAAGACAGATTAAACAAGTGCCCAGGGAGGAGGGCAGCATGGTTCATATGGGCAATGTCGCATGTTTACATGCTCATCTGAGCCCTGTTTGGAAGTATCTATAAAAGGTATATGTCTTGCTTTGATTCCTTGCACAAAACCATGTTTTACCCTTAAATCTCAACTAAAAAAGCAAAGCAGCTTAATCTTAGGACAACTGTCTTCTATACTGAGTTAAGTATGCAGGGGGAGTGAAAGAAAAAAAGGAAATATTTTTTAAAAACTGACATATAAACTTTGAATGAAAAATATTGCTTTTACACTTTCTCCCTAAGTAAATTTTTTTTTCCCAAGAGGTTTTACACTGTCCTTAAACAATATAGTCAGCTAATTGCATACAACAGCATTGCTTTATACCTAACTGGTGATTGTATACTAATTTATGATTAGAAGCCTGCCAAAATCCTTATGTGTGTAATGGTGGATTACAAAACTTTCTGTAAGATGAACACTTCAGTTGGCACACCATCTACTCTTTCAATGCATGAACAAAAGGGAACTTGTCTCCTGTACAGAGGATCCTTATTCAGCAGGGTCAAAGTTACCCATGTTTGCTAAGCAGTGCTGTACAATTGTTTCCTACTCAGAAGACATACAGATATAACTGTACCACTGTGCAGCAAATGGTTGCTAAAGAGCAAAATGGAAATGACGGCCCCACGTACCCTGTAATTCACACTGCACAGTCAGTCACCCTGTTTTACCAATGGCTCTAATTCTTATGCCTAGGTAAACAGGTAGCAAAGCCTTTTGTTTGGTGATTTTTTTTCATTTTAAAAGCTTTCTATTTCCCTGTACACGTGACAATTTTTAACCCTTAATTCTACAGAAAGAACCATAATACCTGGTTGCATAGGAATGCATATGCTGTTCATAGATTTCCCATGCTCTTGGGTATCATGTAAGATGTGATATTTTTAAAGATTTGACTATGAGACAAGTACAGCATGCCTGTATTTTCACTGGTGGAACCTTCTTTAATAACTTCTTGCAGACAGAAGAAGAAGAGCAATGTCTACTAATACCCTTTTTGATACAGGGAGTTACCATTCTGATTTTGACAGAAAGAAATCAAAAGGGAAGCCATCACATCTGCTGATCATCCCTCATGTTCATTTCAATTTGTTTTCAAAATATACAAGTTCTGATAGAATTATTAACAGCCTGATAGCACAAAGATAATTCCACATTCAGTAGGAAACTGTCCCATTTTGTGCATGAATTTTTCTGAGTAGCCAGTTCACAATATCACTCTAAACTATTGAATTGTTGTCACAATTACTGTATTTCATTCTTTTAATAAATAAATAAAACAATAACTTTTGGATTAAAACTCATAATTTTCTGAGTGATTTTAAAACTTAGTATCTAACTTCTCCTTATTTTAAGTTTTAGTATTTATTGCTCATTTGTTCTACCCACTTCTGTGGTAGACTATACTCAACCATTTGGGGAAATTTCTCGATAAAAATCCTGTAGCTGACTATTTTCAATCAAATTATTTCACCCCTGCTCCTTTCAAGTATTTGTAGAACAAATTGAACTCCGTTTCCTTTATGCAGTTCAATCATTCATTCACAAATAGTAGCTAGACCTCATAACACCACCATGTCTTCAAAGACAAAGAGTAGCCCTGGCTGTGTTCACACATTTAGGTTTGCATAAGCATCATCAATTCACAGGCTGGGAACTGATCTGCAGAATATGATTTTGATGTTCGTATTGCTTCTGCTCTCATTCACTCTTAAACTCTCCTATGCTCTCAAAACCATTATAATTAATTGAGGTATGATATGGAGAAGAGATTACATATGCAGAGCTTAAAATCATTTACCATGCCCTCAAGTGCAAATTCTTAATGAATACTAGAATTGCTAAAGAGAGGCCCATTGGTAAAAAGGCGCTGAATTATTGACAACCATGTACAATACCCTTTGAGACATTTATTATCATGTGAGCTAAGTGTGCTAGAAGGTAAGAGAAGAGAAAAACAAAACTGGTTTAAATTTTGAGTTTTCATTTCCTTAAAAATAATACATTTCAGTCTAGAGCAAAACAGATAATTTTGAAATTTCTGGTAAAATACCACTTTTTAGTAGCAGCAGCACATGATCTGTAATATGATATTATCTTGTATCATGTACTATCATATAATATGCAGCTGGTACTGCTACATCCCATATACTTCCGCTAAAAAGTATATTTTTTTTTATTTTCTGATTTTAAAGTTTTCCACTTTATTAGTATTTTTTTAAAAATGTTTGTGTTTCACAACTTTCATTAAAATGTGTATGATATCACAAATTTCTTTTTGAGTAGCATAATTCTAGCAACTGGTTTGTGAGAAAACTGCCTTACAAGTTTCAACAGGATACAGGATAAGCAATGACCTTTTCAAGTGAAATGCAAATTGAAAAACAATTGCAGTGCTCAAATCATCCAGTGGAACATCCATTAAGTTCATCTTCAATCAGGCTTCCTAAGAAGTGGTTTTTGTGCGTCTGGACTGCTACCTTTTGACCTTGGTCTGCAGCCAGTTCTACTCAGCAACCTTTACACCACGTTAGCTATTCCCTTTTCCCACCTGATCCTCATTAGAAGCAACTTTCTTCCTGTTTTGTAAGAGAAATAGGAAATCTGCTCATCCAGTCTGATGCAGTCTGTGACACTCACTGCCAATAAAACAGTCTAGGGAGGTTGAAAAAGGCCAAGAACAACATTACAGAAAATCTCAAGTGATGGAAAATAAGAAAAATAATGGAACCCTGAAAATTAAACTGCATTATGGGGTTATTTCACCTTCTCATCTTTTCTTCCTTTTTCTTTGTATACCTACTATGTGAGATGCACTAATTTGAAATCAAGTGCTATTTTCGAGGATAAGATACCCATAGCCTGTTGTCACAGACTTAACTGACCTCTGGCAGAAAACACCAAACTTCTGCAGCTTGCAAAAATAAGAAGATCTGCAGATGTGAAACAACCGGCAGATATATAGCTTCCCCCATAAAAAGAGCTCTTTTATTTCTCTTTTCCCACAGCACCTCAAGGGACTAACCCCTCATTCCCTGGTGACCCATCCATCCACAATTTTCATGCAATGTTGAGCAGTCAGTCCTCTGTTGACTTCACGTTGCAGTCGCACTGCAAGCCTGCTGCCTCCCAGGGGTTGCGGGACCTGCCTTCACCATGCTGTGGAGCCAGCAGCTGCCACTGACAGGTCTCACTTGCTTTGCTTGAATTTTTCAGAGTTACTAGGGAACTGGCTGTGATAGAAAATTAATTTATTTTTCCAAGGCTGAAGTTTATCATGCAAAGCAGTTCTTCCCCCCGCCATGAGGTATAGCCTGGTCACTAGCTTTTGATTTTTCTAACAGTAATAAAGACAATTTAATCTTTGTGACTTCTTCATTAAAGATTTTTCATAATACCTCTTTACCTAGTATAGAAAGGGAATGTATTTGAATTCTTAAATTTTTTCACATAGCCAGAATATAATTTCCTGTCCAGCTTTTCCTGTAACAATTATTTTAGCCTGCTTCACCACAGATATGATGCTGTCATGTTCCAGCTATAAAATTAAAACACGCAGATCAGTGAATGCAGATCAATAAGTAGAAAACACTAAGTAAAAAGTGTTTTCATCAACATGATTATTTCAGTAAATATTGTGTGGTAGCAGAAGGACAAGTACTACAGGAGATGTGAATTACAGTAATTACCTGAACTTTAGATAGCAGTCATGAGTAACTCCTTAACTTTGTTTATGTGTGTGGGTAGTCTGAAAGATCTGAAACATCAAAAAAACAGAAGTAATAAAAATTATTTTGTAAAGTATGTTTAACAGATAGAGAGAAAGTGCAAATTATACAGGAAAAATGTTACTATAAATGCAGCTGGATCTGTTAGCCTATGGGGAAAACCAATTGCAGGAAGAGGATTCATGAGTATTTGAAACAACGAAACATGAAGCAAAGGTGCTCTGGGAGACAGTCCTGCACTAGCAGGGAGATGAACTGGTGGATTTCATATTAGGCAAGACAGATGTAAATTACACGCCTGTTTAAACAGGTTATTTCAATATGTTTCTGTCACGTGGTTAAACTTTTGTAGTTGCTTTTCTGGAGGAGCAGCAGTTGCTGGTGAGCAGGCACCCGGTGGCAGTGACTCTGCTGTGGCTCTGAGGGCTCGCACTGTGCCTCACCAGCCTCTCGTGCCACCAGCCTCCACTCTCATCTTCCCTGCACAAACTCCCAGACCCAACATATGGCTTTACTCCTCCTGGTCTCTGCTTTCCACTGTCACAACTAGGCCACCTCCTTTAAAGACCTGAATTTTGTGAAACCAGTGGCTAAACTAACAGTTTTCTGTGATCCCCTGGTCCCTGACAAACCTACACCTGCACACATGTGAAGTGCCACCTCATGGTAGTGGGAATTTGCTCCATTTTATGCCTTCTCCAGTGGGGCAGCTCTTTTAAGGGAATGGATCTGTTTGTTGTGCTCACCAGCTACTTTTGTAGCTGAATTTTTGCTTTATTTTACAGCTTGAGCCTTACTGAGCAGTACAGGGAGGTGTGATCTTCATGTTGTAATACCCATCAGCCCCAGGTTAAGCAGCCAGGGAGCAACATATGAGTGGTATTCAGAGCCCAGCATAGTATTGGGGTAGCTTCATGTCTAGGCAACCTGCTTGCTAAGACATGTACGGCCTCCAGCTGCCTCTTCTGGGAGCTCCCAGACACCCCTCAGGGCCGCCCTGGGTCCAGTCCGAGGTGCTTGACTCCTTTATGGACTGCACAGGGCATGCAGGTGCTTAATGTCAGGTTCCTAGGTTTGCTGCCCCAGGGTTATGGATGGAAATACCTAATGCTTAGACATGTAAATCCTTCGTTGAATCTAGTCTGATATGTGTCAGACACTGATACTCTTCAGTGCTGCCTTATCTTGACAAGACAGAGAGGAAAAGTGAGATACCTCCTCTCAGAGAGCAGCAGTTATTATATTTGTATGCCCATTTCCTTCCTGTGTCAATGTCTGTACGTATGCATATTTATAGATATGGATCTAGAATACACACCTCTGTGTGTCCATCCTGGCTTATCCTCAAGGGCTGCTGGAACACGTCTTCCAGGAAATGTGCAAGCTCACACCATGGAGGGTTCACGACTGGTAGGCCTCCCCATGAAAGCAGCCCGCAGCCTGCCTGCAGTGCAGGCACGTGAACTGACAGCACAGGGAAAATTAACTTGTCACACTTACAGACAGTTTCAGAGCACTACAGACATCACATGAATTCTTGCCTTTACTGTGGGATGACAAGAGCAGAATTCGTCTTCTCTATAGGGAGCCTTCATTATAAAAGAACTAAAACCCATTAAAAGTACCAATACACAGCATTCACTCCCATTTGTCTAAGACGGAAAGACAATACAGGACAGCTCACTGTGAACAAGTCTGACTGTAAACTTCCATAGCACAAGGATAAAAATTTTGTGCTTACTACAAAATATACACATGCAAGATTCAGAGGAACATAGAGAGAATCTTTTTCTTATAAGGATCAGAAAATTAACTTTGCATTCAGTTAAGGTGCATTCTTAGTTCAAATTTCAAGGTAATTTTTTTAAATCATTATTCCATAGGAAATAGCATAGACTACACCAGCAAACAGTGCTGCACTCCTTAGACAAATGAACAGGTTCAGCTCCTCTGTGTATCTACGCTCTGCTAAAATGCTGAACAACGCAGTAGTCTTACCTGCAGCATTGACTCAATACAGCATTTCATGGGGTTGTTCCCCCTCAACCTCCTCTGTGAAGGATGCAGTAAAAGCAGTCACACTAAGAAATAACTCCACACTGCCTGTGCCCATGCCAGACTCGCATGCAGCATTTCGGCTGCTGGGGAAGCACCCCATGCTCTCAGTGCTGCAGTGCTGAGCCTCTATGCAGCCTGCTTCACAGTGAGATGGAGGACAATCAGTTTGCCTTTTCCCAGGCAAAAATGGTGGTAGCCCAGGAACAAGTTAAACTTTCCTGGATCCAGCCTGGGGGGAATGCTGCAGCCTTTCTTCCATGTGGTGACGGGCCGGATCCAGCCTGGAAGTGCATATTGAGTGTAGGCATCAATCAAACTATTATTTCGGCAACAGGAGAAGATCAAGGGCTCAAGACCCAGTGACAGGTTTTTTTAGCAGTAGCTCTGTGTGATGCAATGTCAGCATGGTTCTTTGCATGGCTGATGCAGATTTTTAAGGGCAAATGAAACCCCTGCCAAGCAGGCCAGAAGTTTTGCAGCAGGAGCAGAGGTCCTGACCAGCACTGTTACACAGTCCTGGATCTGCAGCAGCTGGATGAGAAGAAACAGGTTCCTGGACAGGCAATGGGAGCTTTTTTTGACCTTTCAGGGACATGCAGTTGAGGAGCTTGCATCATGGACAATCAGGGTGCTACTGCTATCCAAAATTTGCTAGCCACCTCCCGATCTGAAATGCACGACTGGAAACCTGTAGCAGCGGTACTGAATAAACCACAAGCTCCCAAGGGGAAGCTTTGCTGAGCAATTTTCATTTCTATTCATCCATGAGCAGGAAAGACGATGTATTTCCCAAAACTATTAGCATGTTTTCTATGAGGAGGTAGCCCAAACCATAGACGTAAACACATAATTATTACCTGCTTCCCCAGCTACATCATATGAAAATATAAGGAGAGATTTGCCATTGTACAGGCTGTGATCAAGGATTAAAGAAATCTAAGTGGAACGTGTACAACAATTGTGTGCATATGGAGATTTGGTGTATTTAAATATGTCTGTGAATTGCTGTTGTGTATAATGACCTTGAGGTACCAGTCTGTGATGTCCTCATGCCAGAGAGTCACAAGAATACTGACAGCTTAATAAGTTACTGGTAAGATGATTTCCTTCTTATCATAACTGAACAGGGTAAATATAGTACAGAAAACTACATGTGAATGTGAGTTTCAAATACCCAGATCAGCATAAATAAATAGGTGATTTTTGGTAAAGGAAAAGGTGGCTTGCAGGAAGTATGACCTGAAGGAATTGTGAGAAGGCATTGCAGAGTGGGAGGCGCTCAACTTACACCACCTGGTTTATCATATAAGCCACAGATTAGCTGGCACTCACTTGTGTTCTTACCTGCACATGAAGTGGTGCCACACTTCTTTGATGCTGTGTAGGTGACCGTAGCTGAGGGCTGAGAGAACAGTACTATTTCAACTTTGACAATGTTTTGCTCTGAAATGAAGACTACCCCAAATCACTCCTTACCTGAATGCCGTCCTTAAGGGCAGCAGCTGGTCTTGCTGTGTTTTCACTTTTGCTATGACATAGGAGTGACCCACCTTAGAAAAATCCTGTCTAATGATAATACTGTTTTATGAGATTTGTTCTTGATGTTGATGTTCTGATAGATCCTGAAAACAGAAGTGAGAATGGCTTCGCAGATCCTTTGAGAACAAAGAAGCAGTAAAAGTGCTGGGAGCTTGAAATAATTGTGCTTGATCAGAATGTGTGGCAGCTTTGTACCAGTTGCTGTTTCCTTATAAATACTCTGAATTGTTGTAAAGAACATCTGCCACATTTGGATAAACACAGGGCAGAAAAATACAGTGCTGGTTGAGCAAACATGAAATGCCACATGAGATACTGTAAAGCTTCTGTGAAATATAACGTGACATTGTGTGTCATGGTGCAGCTCACACACGTATAGTCCAGGACAAGGTGAGACAGGAGACACAGTATTTCCAGGACTCCTGGCCAGTCAGAAATCAAAACTCTGTCCTCTAAGTGGAAGATACAAGGTTCAAGCACCCTGTTGAAAGTGCCTGCGAAGAATTTCCCCCTCCAGAAGTGCAGCAAGGGTCTAGAGTAGGAGGAACGGGAGCCTTCCTCATCCCATCACACGTGACTCCCTCTTTGTCATGGTTTAACCCCAGCCAGTAACGAAGTACCACGCAGCCACTCACTCACTCCCCTCCACCCAGTGGGATGGGGGAGAGAACTGGGAAAAAAAAAAAGTAAAACTCATGGTTGAGATAAGAACAGTTTAATAGAACAGAAAGGAGGAAACTAATCATGACAATAGTAACAATAATAAAATTACAATACTACTAAAGTTATTGGAATATACAAAACAAGTGATGCACAACGCCATTGCCGACCGATGTCCAGTTAGTTCCCAAGCAGCAATCCCCCCCCCCAGGCCAGCTCTCCCCAGTTTATATACCGGGCATGACGTCACATGGTATGGAATACCCCTTTGGCCAGTTTGTGCCAGATGCCCTGGCTGTGTCCCCTCCCAATTTCTTGTGCCGCTCCAGCCTTCTCGCTGGCTGGGCATCAGCAGCTGAAAAATCCTTGACTTAATCTAAACATTTCTTAGCAACAACTGAAAACATCAGTGTGTTATCAACATTTTTCTCATACTGAACCCAAAACACAGCACTATACCAGCTACTAGGAAGAAAATTAACTCTATCCCAGCCAAAACCAGGACACTCTTTCAGGATTTGCATAAATGAATTAGAGCGTCTAGACCCAAGCAGTATATTAGAAAGTTTTATTGTGTTGACTACCGAAGTCCTACAGCTCCCTCAGACTGCAGTAGTGAAATAAAAAGTCCACAGTAGGTAGGAAGAAACCTGCTTATAGGCCATGGCGGAAAATTCTCATAATCATTTGTTGTTACCCATACAGAACCCACCTCACTGAATATCACCCAACAATACCTGCAATAAACTCATTATTGCAATAAAGATTTGAGCCGGAGCCTATTTTTTTAATGGTTCCCTGTTCTGATTTGCACACTGTCCAGTGGAGATTTTACAGCAAACCTAGGCAAGGTCTGGTTAATTGCTCCATTGTTGAAAATATTCAGAAACATAATTAGAAATGTTCCAAATAAGGTAGCAATAATAGTTCAAGTTCTGATTATGGAGTTTGCCCTGTCAAAAACTAGTGGGTATACTCTCCAAGAGAAAATCCATAGGCTAATTCTGAAAATTGTTTTTTGCATTGGAGGTAGCAATATTTAGGCCTAAAATCTGTTGGTAGCAAGCATCTCTGAATTTCATATGTCTAAGTATATCTGGAGAACTGAGTATATGTGTTCCTGCATAACTCTGAGCACTGACCCTTTTGAAAATCAGGCAAAAAAAATTGCTGGAAGAGAGAAGAGAGTAATGATGAAGGAACGAGAGTACAACTGAACCTGCAGACAAAGAAGGAGATTTCTTGTATGCCTATGTCCTTTTTTGACATTATGCAATTTTTATTTCTTTCATTTTATATACTAAATTAATTTATTATACCACATTGCAAGCTAGAAATTTATCCTTTTTTAAAGGACTATTAAAAATATCAAAGCAGTTGAATAATGTGTTAAAGACAGAAGGAGACAAAAAAATCCAATGAAAGATGAAAATGCATGATTAAGAAAGAAGTGTATTTTCCTTTCAAACCTTTAACAGGGAATTATGAACACTTTTTTTATTGTTTGCTGTTTGTTTTTTTCAAGACAAATACAAGTCTCATTCATAAACTAACTAAGTGTGTAAACCATTGCAAATTGTAACATGCAACAAATGCAGCAGTTCAGTATGCACTCCAGAGATTATGGTGGCAAAGGAATAGTGCAGAAAGTTTCTGTTTCCTTCCTTAAAGTAGGTTTAAGATTACAAATTAATCTCAAAAGAGATTATGACAATCTCAAAGAGTTAATGAGTATCTTAAAACTGCCTGTTTCTCTTAATTGTCCAAAGGCCAGTTGATCCTGCAGTGTATAAAATACCAATGCATGAAGAAGAGAAGCACAGCTGAGACAGCCAGCAAACAAACAGCAGGCAGGAACCAAGTGCAGTGTCTACTGGGAAGGATGCCAAAAGGTGTTTCTACCTTCATTCGTCTTTTTTTGCTCTTACTCAGTTTCTCCACTATTTGTCTGGGAGTTCTTTGTGTTTCCACAAGCTCCTCCACATGCAGATGTGGAAATAATGAGCTGGTGTTTTACTGCCTGTTGGCTTTGGGGTTCTTTCTTCTTGTGACTGGCATGTTCTGGAGCACCTTCCATGAAGTCTTGAAATACAGGGGCCTCAGCAGCATCTTCATTCGAAATCCCAGCCACAGGGAGCTATGTGTCAGCACAATAGACAGGTATGTGTTGCAGACTGCTGACGATGAATTGGGAGGGAGGCATGCTGTTTAGTAAACATACTGAGAAAGAAGCAATACAAGGTTTTTACAAAATAAAAGGTATGTAGCCATTTTATTATACTTCTGTAGAGAAAACTGGAGCCTGAAACTTGATTTGCTAGAGCAAGCAGCAGTGTGCAAACAGCAATTTGTGCAAAAAATACATAAGGTAAGGTATACTCCAGGAAAAGCAGCAGGTTGCACAGAGTGGTCCAAAGCCATGCATGGAGGAAGCAGGTGCAGCTACACTGACTTCATGGAGTTCCTGCAGGAGCATCATCAGTTCTATCTCAACAGACAATTCCAGATGTGCTGCTGTACTCGTATTACCTGTTACCAATGAGGTCTGCAGGGAGCTTCAGCTACCAGTAAAGTTTTCCTGTGTAACTGTCCCCACCATTCTTGAGCAAAGTCTCATGATTGGAGAGAGTTTCTTAAACTGATGGGCACTAAGCCTGACAAAAGTCTTTAACAGGGTCACTGGATACAAATTACTTTTCCTGGACTGTTGTGGAAACCGCACCAGAAACACTGACAATGGGTGCTCTAAAAGCACTATAAAAACAACATTCAGCAAATTTTGTTTAGATAGGCAGAAACACACAAAATATATTTTAAAACTGTGGAAAACAATTATTATTCTAATAATAAATAACTCACTTATTTAACCTACTTCGGACAGTGATTTCTTTCTTTTTCCAAACCAAACTTTTCACAGGCACAGGTTGAAATACTCAAAAGCATGAGTGTTTGTATGCCATGGGTGGGAACTCTCATGGGGCAGGCTCATCTTTTTAGAGTGCTGTGTTTTAATAAAACATTTTGCAGAAATACACAGGTAATAATCCCAGATATGTCAGCTGTTTTATATTAATATATTCCATTGATGTAAACTTACTTAGGTTTACATTTACAGTTTAAACTTCATCCACACTTTGGAAACATAATAGACAATGCCTCCAACCAAGCTCTTTGAGATAAATCACATTTCACCATGATGTGTTTCTTTTTTGTTTGCTTTTTTTTTAGGCCTGACTTCTATCCTCCCTCCTATGAAGACAGCACAGATCTTGAAAAACAGACCTTCCCACTCCCAGTTGCCTCCACACTAAAACAGCAAGTACTCATCAATATCCCTCCGCCTCCGTATAGCAAAAGCAGTGCAGAGTTCATCAGTGAAACTAACGAGCAGGAACAGCCACCACCATATGAATTATTTGTGCAGCAGCTAAGGCAGCAGCTAACAGCTGACCAAGACTCAAACCCGGGAGCAGAGTCATATTCTCATCCATTCACACAAGAAAACAGTTACCAACAGGATACAGACTGCCAGGGGACCTCAGAAAGAGCAGTGCCTATCAGAACATCTGAGACAGGCAGGGGGTAAAATCATGCATCTTTGAAGCAGGGAAAATTTGAAGAAGACATGTGTCAGTGATTCCTATAGTGCACCACTTAGGGCGAAACTGCCCAGGAGAAGCATTGGCCATTTGTGTGTTTGAATGGAGTTGGAGGGGATATTATAAAGGTGCTCAGTATTTCAAAGCAGAGTGAATCTCATAGTGCTAGAAACGATTGCGCTGTATCTTACAAGAGTCAACATCATGGGCAATAGGAGTTTCTTATGCTGCAAGATAAATGAAGCATCATGCTGTTATCAATCTTAAATATCTTGAGCCTCATGAGGAGTTTTGGCTGAAAGTCCTAATTTGTGGTTTTGTAACATTAGCTGACTTGGACAACCTATTAACTCAGCCTTTGTTTGGAATCTGTAAATTATTTGTTGTAACTGATTATTTTTGTATCGTATGCCTTTCAAGTTACTTGTTTTATTCTGGTGTAATAATAGCTGGTATTTTACTATTGAATTCATTAATAAATTTTGTATTTAAAACAAATGCTTTGTATTTGCTTATATGATACAAGGTGTCCATGGTTCAGGATAAGCACACAATACAATGCACTCAATACACTTCCTAGCTGCTAAACAGACAATTGTGGTTATGCCCACAGCTCCTCAGGGGGAACAAGCAATTGCAGGAGGAAAAACGTTCTCTGACACCTCTGAGCTGTCTCTAAAACCAATTGCTTCCACTGCAGCTTACTTGTGACTGTGTGAACTAAAACATGGGTCCTATATCCTGTTTCTGACACAAAGAGGCCTCGTGGTTAGGGAACAAGTACCACAAAGAGGACAGGCTTGGACTCATCCTTCCTCTATTACGTGTTTCCTTCCTTCCACAAAATCACTGAGGCAAATTTGCACCCAGGTCCCTGTCATCTATACTTCCAGGCAACAAGAAAAATTTCATGGAGGTTCACTCGGATTTGGACCTGCAACACTGAATATAGGTGGAGTTTTGCTTTTTCATAGACTCATAGAATAGTTTGGGATGGAAGGGACATTTAAAGGTCATCTAATCCAACTCCCCTGCAATGAGCAGGGACATCTTCAACTAGATCAGGTTGCTCAGAGCCCCATCCAGCCTGACCTTGAGTGTTCTCAGGGATGGGGCATCTACTACCTCTCTGGGCAACCTGTTCCTGTTTTTGTTGCAGAACCAGGGAGATGGAAAAGTTATCACATTTTTCAGATGCCCACATACCCCCAAGACAACAACTTTAGCATTATGGCTGCATATACATTAGAAATGCAAGCCATGATGGTGATGGTAACAATGACTAAGGCCAGGGAAGTGACAATCACATCAGATTTTTCTTCCAAATGATTTAATCCTTCATGGGAAGGACCTATATACGTTCAGTTGATGTAAGGAGAAAGGAAAGCAGGATAAAATGGGGTGGAGATACTAAAAAAGAAAATCAATTCAAGACAAGTTGAGGAAGAGAAATGTATTAAAACAATCACAGGCTGAAAAAGAGTCCCTGAAAAAGATAGAAGCTGATAGAAGATGCCATGAGCATAAAAGTTTTCCAAAGTGACTGAGAAGTGGCAATGGACAGAGAACAGTAAAAGTCAGAGGAACAATGCACATTATTTCCAAACCAACTGAAGGGAGGATCTCCTATCCTAAGTGACCTTGTGTTGGTCTTGCCTCTGAGCACTACCATACCTGCACCCTGAAAAAACCTTGCTTCTTTACTTCAGGGCCCTGGATCCTGAAGGCTGTAAGCCCTGCACAAGTATTGGTGCAGGGATCAATCACAGCGGATGAGGCTGATTAACCAGGAGATCTCCCATGGCAAAATGCTTGTCCTGTGCAAGTTCAACGTTTGTTTTTTGGTTTTTTTCCCCTGTAGAAATCTAACTTTTCCACCAGATAACTTTTACAGCAAGACCACATGAGTGGGAAATGACTGTGACTACAGGTAGCTCTGAGAGCAAGTACTGCAGGAGTACTGTTGAAGGTTGCTCTTGGACCAGTTTGCTATAGGAAATGACATTCAGATTCTTTCCGCATAGCTTACGGACAATCAGGAAGGGCTAGTCTTCTCTTCCTTTCCCCCAATCCCAAGGCAGTCCTACAGTGCCCATTTTTAGCTCCCGCCTTCTGCAGATGTGAGTGGTCAACTTGTCCAGTATGTGACCCCCTGGTCCTTCTCTGTGGAGCTGCTTTCCAGCCCACTGGCCCCAGCATGTATTGGTGCCTGGGTTTATTCCTCCCACAGGGCAGGACTTTGCATTTCCCTTTGCTAAACTTCATGAGGTTCCTGTTGGTCATCTCTGCAGTCCATGCAGGTCCCTCTGAATGGCAGCAAAACCCTCTGGTGTGTCAGCTGCTCCTTCCAGTGTTGGATCATCTGCAAAACTGCTGAGGGTGCACTCATCCGCCCCATCATCCCGATCATTAAAGAGGATGATAAGCAGTATTGGATGATTATTGATGCCCGGGGCACACTGCTGGTGACTGGCCTCCAGCTGGACTTTGTGGCACTGATCACAACCGTCTGGGCCCGACTGTTCAGCCACTTTTCAGTCCACCTTACTGCCCACTTATCTAAACCATATTTTGTCAGCTTGTCTACGAGGTTATTATGGGAGATGGTGTCAAAAGCCTTACTAAAGTCGAGGCAAACAACATCCACTGCCCTCCCCTCATCCACTGAGCCAGTCATCTCATTGTAGAACATCATCAAGTTGGTTAAGCATCATTTCCCCTTCATAAATCCATGCTGACTACTCCCAGCCATCTTGTCCTTCATGGGTTTGGCAAGGGTTTCCCAGATTCATTTGCTCCATTGCCTCCCCAGGGACTGAGATGAGGCTGACCAGCCTGTAATTCCCCAGATCATCCTCCTCTTCAAGACAGAAGTGATATTTGCTGTCTTCCAGTCCTCAGGAACCCCTCCAAGTCATCACAATCTTTCAAAGGTAATGGATGGTGGCCTTGCAATGGCATGGCCCAGCTTCTTCAGCACTATGCATGCATCCCAAGTCATTCGATGGAATTGCGTATGTCCAGTTTGTTTAAGTGCTCCCTAACCTGATCCTGCTCCACTCAGGGTTAAGTCCCCCTTGCTCCAGACTTTTTCTCTGGTCTTGAGGGCCTGGGATTCCTGAAGGCTCGTTTTACCAGTAAAGATGGAGGCAAAGAAAGCATTGAGCACCTCAGCCTTTTCGATGTCCTCTTTCACCTAATGTACCTGTAGAAACTTTTCATGTTGCCCTTCACATTCCTCACCAGATTCAACTCCAGGTGGGCTTTGGCTTTCCTGATGTCATCCTTGATTGGACAATGTCTGTCTATTCCTCCTGGGTCACCTGTCCTTGCTTCCACTTATCATACACTTCCTGTTCATACTTGAGTTTAGTCAGGAGCTCCCTGGTCATGCATGCAGGCCTCCAGCTGCCTTTGATTTCTGTGTGTCAGGATGAACCATTCCTGAGCTTGAAGGAGGTCACCCTTGAAAATCAAACAGCTGTCCTGGACTGATCTTCTTCCAGGGCCATAACCCATCAGATTCTTCCAAGCAGAATTTTGAAGAGATTAAAGTCTGCTCTACTAACTTTGGTCCCACTTTTTGCCCTTCTCCCTCCTCTCAAGATCCTGAACTCTACCATCTCATGATCACTGCAGCAAAGGCCTTCACATGCCCACTCATTCCTTCTGGTATTGTAAGTATCAGGACAGCTACATACTGTTGGCTCCTCAGTCACTGGTATCAGGAAATTGTTGTCAATGCACTGAAAAAAAATGTTCTGTTCTGAAGCCTTTGTTTGACCTGTTCATATCCTCCAGTCCAAGGAAAATTCCTTTTAATCTAAAGCTTCCAGCTGCTATTCTTGGCAAAGATTCCTTCATGCTAGTAAGTTTGATCAAAAGCAAACTGTTTAAAATCTTTTGCTTCTTTAAAACTGTTGAAATTTTTGACCTAATTGCCCACACCATTGTCCATTAAGCTCATAGCCAAATAGTTCATTAGCTGAAAAGACAAACTGAAAAACAGATTGTATCAAATAAAATATTAGGTATTAACCTTAATTTTCTCCTTATCTCAATAACCTTCATGTCTCAGGCAAAGTCCTGCCCTGTGGGAGGAATAAACCCAGGCACCAATACATGCTGGGGCCAGTGGGCTGGAAAGCAGCTCCACAGAGAAGGACCAGGGGGTCACATGCTGGACAAGTTGACCACTCACCAGTAACTCACCTGCACAGCAAAGATGGCCAATGGCATCCTGGGCTGCCTTAGGAAAAGCATCACCAGCAGGCAGAGGGAGGTGATCCTTGCCCTCTGCTCAGCACTTCTGAGATGCACTTTGGGAGTGCTGGGTCCAGGCCTACATTTCCCAGCACAAAAGAGACATGGACATACTAGGGTACCTCCAGCAAAGGGCCACAAAGTTCAAGGGACTGAAGCATTTGCCATATGACAAGAGGTTCAGATAGCTGGGAGTGTTTAGCCTGGAGAAGAGAAAGCTCAGGAGGGACCTTACTGATTTCTATAAATACCTGATGGGAAAGAAACAAGAGGATGGATCCAGACTCTTCTCAGTGGTGCCCAGTGACAGGACAAGAGGCAATGGGCACAAATGTAACACATGAAATTCCACCTGAACACTTAAGGAAGTTGGAAGGTTTTTTTACTATGGGAGTAGTCAGTTTGCCCAGTGAGGTTTTGGAGTCTCCACCCTTGGAGATAATCAAGACCCAACTGGACATGGTCCTGGGCAAGCTCCTCTACCTGGCCCTGCTCTGAGCTGGGGGATGGACCAGGTGATTCTAGTCCCAGTGGACTAGATGGTCCCTTCCAACCTCAAGGATTCTGTGATCCCATGGTTCAGGTGAATACTGCTGGCTTCCATATTGTCTCTGAACACAATGTGCTTCTTCTCCTCCTACCACTAACTCTCTTACAAAAGGGCACTTCTCCCTAATAACCATTTAGCTGTGCTGGCAGGTGAATTTGCTGGTATTTTATGACTTGGCTGAAATCACTTGATGCTGAAGAGCAGATGCTTGAAGCCTGTGTGGTAAAAAGCCACAACCACGCTCCCCCATGAGACTATGCCAACCAAACATTTTGTTGCTTAGTCACATTGGCACTACACTCTCCTACTGTTTCAGTAATTCAGTTTCACCTATTGTGTCTTTGTAAACTGTTAAAGTAAGTTATGACAGAGTCACCAATTCATACTGCTCCAAATTTGCCCTTATTTCCCCCTAGTGTAGACTGTTATATATCTTAGGTCATGAAAGCAGTTATTAGAATACACTGTCATTAAACAGATGAGATTACAGTCAGTTTTCATTAATACTGAACACTATTAAATTATTCTTAGACTATGTTCCCTTCCCACCTTTAATTCCTTTTTTCTCTCTTTCCCTCTCGAATCCATTGTTGTGCTATTAGTATTCTTTTATCACATCTCTTTCCATCTGAATCCAGCAATTTGCCATCTCCTTATCCTCTCCACCACCTGCTGCCTCTTTCTCTGTTCCTGGAACCCACCAATCCCTGTCTTGGTCAGCCCTCTGCTGATGTACCTTGAAACTGTTCTCTGTCTCAGTGGTCTCTCTGAATTCCTCTTTCTCCTTTCCCTCCAGTGTGCTGGGAGTATACCTTTGTATTGCTGGGCACAGAAAATCCTGAGGTTTTGGGAAACAGAATTACTGTCCAAATAAACGTCAGTGCACAGCTGAGCAACATGGGAATCGTGCAATTTCCAAACTTGATAAAACTGCTAATCCAACAATAGCCACAGAAGGGTCTGGGTTTCTGTCACAGCACCTAGACACTGTGGTAAGACAAACAGTATTAATAATAGTTTTCCCTCTGCTAGATGTATGGTCTGTTTTTAGAAGTCTTGCATCTTTGTGTAAGTTCATGTATGTTGCTTTTTTCCAAGCATTCATCTCTCATGTTAATAAGTAAAAGACCTCAGGAAAAGGAGCACACTTTATGAGATTACGGCTACACTCCTTCCCCAAACACATCAGATATAAAGATACACACTGTACTTCAGCCTGCCAAAGTTTCATTCATCTTCTTGCAGAGAAAAGCAATTAACTGGTGGAAAATACCAGTTGTTAATTGTATCAATCTCACCAGTCATCAAAAAAAAGGGATGAGTGGATTTGGGGTTAGGCTAGTTCTGGAAGTCTGCTGTTTTGACAGCTGTTCAAAACCACGTAAGAACAGCCCTTTTCTCCATTTCAGTACAGAGGCACAACTATTTTTTCTGAAGCCCAGGAGAAAGTCAATACTGAGATTTTAAAATACATCCTTTGTTCATGAAGAATGCCTTCATGAAAGCAGACTGCCATCTACTGCAGCTAGTGCTCTAGCGACCTTCTGATAAAAGCACAATTACGCTTCTTCACAGTCCTGATTTGTTCCTCATGAGTCCTCCCACTGCATCCTGAAAGACAGCTGGCTTCCGCACCTCTTACTTTTCAAAGAGCAAGTCCCAGAAGTTGGGCAAACGGGATACTTGGTACTATAACTAGCTAGTTCACCATGTGATCAAAAACTATTTTATTGTCAGAGAATGTGTAAGAGATTTTAGAAGTTCTTGGACTGCCTTTCAGAACGTTCTTTCAGGCAGCCCAGTAATTTGAATTAAGTGTCATAATCCAGAGTATGTCTATGCTTGACCACGTGTGATCCACTAGTTAGGAGCTTAATATCCTGCATCTAGAGGAGTTTGATCTATAACAAAAATCATTAGATAAACAAGTTTTCTGTAAAGATCAATATTCTTACATCCAAAAGTAGATGTCCAAACTGTGGGCTAATGCCATGGTGGTCTCAAAAAAAAAGTCTTTATAAAAAGAACTAAAGCCTTAAAATCTCTTTTGGTTTCTGGGAATACTTAATGGTAAGGTAGAATACTACGTGAGAACATTAGTACTTCATTTGTTTAGTCAATTAAGTAGATAATGTAGTTGTATTAAAGGCATTTTTATTAGGATGCTTGAAAGTGCAGTGTGTCTTCTCCACAATTATGTATTAAGACAGAAATACAGCATTACTCTTTATTGTGTTCTAAGTGCCATAGCAATTTTTTGACAGAAGTGTTGAAAAAAATCAAAACAATTTTCTTTGCTGCAATATTACATCAATTGCACTAAAATCTGACAACCACGAAGAATTGAAACACACTGCAAAGAGGCAAGTTGCACAAAGCCATCTTGACAAATTATACAAGTGCACACACTGTTCCCAAGGAAGCAAAGCTTTCAAACAAGTCACATGCATAAAGTGTTCGTGTTCTTCTTCAGAGCACAGTATTGTAGCTAGAACTGCAGTATCATTTCACAAGCAGAAAAATGCTGATGTCCATATCCCCAATATCCTTCTCAGATCTATGCCGGGACGTCTCTTCTCCCTTTGCACTCCCCGATTTTTTATTCCATCATACACTGTTACAAAGAATCTAACAGAAACTGCATCCAGCTGGTGAATCAGACAAAATATTTCTATTTAATGCGTTAGTATTTGTTTCTTCACCACATGCTTCACTTACCACTTTGTGGTAAGTGGAGCATGAATATTCCAAAGACTTAAAAAACTTCCATAATAACTCCTTCATGAAAAATTGCTGAACTTGCAGTGATTACCTTTCAAACACAGTAAGCACCAGTATCATCTCCTGACATAAGGAATATTGCAAAAGACAGCCAGATTCCACACCCGACATTGCTGGAAGGACACAATCAGCTTCTATAGCACAAATGCCTCCTTTTGGAGGAAAAAAACCAGAAAGAGCCAAAAAATCAGGAAAATCTAAAGACACAAGTCACATTGATATGCTTTAAAAGCAGGGGTAAAAAAAATATTGGATAACCCCTTCTTTGGGAGCATGTGCAAGTGGGTATACAACAGTGCTGCCAGCGTGCATCTGTGAGCAATGGGAGAGACAGGAGAGGAGCAGTAGTGTCAGGTGAGGAAACACACCCTTCACAAAGCTTAGTATACAGCCCTTATGCCTCAGGCATGCTCTGTATACCTCTTCGTAAATCAACAAGAAGGTGACAAGGACCTCAGACAATATCCACCAAGCATGTCTTTGCTTTGCAGCTCCTACTCCTCTCTCCCTAACTGAAATTTCCCCAACCTTTATCACAGCATTCAAAAACAAGCAGTTTTCCTTTTCTGTCACATTGCTGACAACATTTGAAGGTTAAGGCCTCTTTCTTCGGTTATATTGTTATCTGAAATTAAGATATTGCAGGTAAAACAAAGAAGTCAATACACTATTGTATTTGGAGATCAATGCAAATGAATATGCTTAATATTATATTGAATTTTTCTTACCACCCTACCTCTATCCCCAAGAAAACTTTTAAAATCA
>VYZV01010214.1:135798-153497 GCA_013401275.1 Pandion haliaetus
TGTTCCTCTTTTGGCCCTGGTTTAACAATCTTCCGTGGCTTCAGGTGATGACAGTGGGTCCCTTTCGCCCTGTCCTCTCATGAATCTGAGATATTTTCAGTGCGATTGCTATAAGAGGACTCAGCACAGCCTAAAGAGGAATAAATACATTGAATTACATAAAGCAGAAATATCAACAGGCATATTATATTTATAAATCCTCCTTTTAACTGTAGTATTATATAATAAATCATTTAATAATAATAAACACTGACACAGTTACAGTGTATATATTGTCATACTTGATATAATGAAGTATCATGCTGAGCGTATGTTTTGTGAACTGTTGCACTGAGTATACCTAAGCTATGCAGAAAAGAGAAACCAGTAAATATACGATACTGATAATGTCTATGTGTGTGGAGCTCTTGCGAAATCTGCTGTACAAAACAACCTAGAAATCACAAAAGTAGAATTATTTCTATTCTGATGAGTGGAAGCCATGCAGATGAGATTTGCTTCCTATACACACTTAATCTGTGAAGCTTAGAGTCAGAAGGTACTGTAACAATTAACAGAAATCACAAAAGTGTGTTGTAATACCACCCGTAATTGTATCAAATAGGATAAATTCCAACAAAAGCAGCACGAACTCTCGAGTTCCTGGTTACAGATCTTATTAAATGGCCGTATGTATGAAACTGCCCAAATGGGTCACTGCATGTAACAACTATGATAGTACCGTATGAAAACCAAGTAAAATATAATTTTTCAAATGGCAACTGAATCTTCTCTCAGTTAATTAAATGATATGCAAAGACAAACTGGCAGAGCTGTTTTGTGTGAAAACAATCTTTTCAGAGAATCATACATTTGATTACCAAACTAATAAAGTAATTTTCTAACCCCCAAAGATTTGCCCCTGCTGCCTCTTTCAAATAAACTACATTCTGGCTTTAAACTTGTCAGGTCTAAAAATCAAATCAAACAAAACAGTAATTCTGGAGAGCTTAAATTTAAAGATATCCTTTTCATTAAGCTTAATATAATCAATATTTTGTATCTGTTTCAGCTACCTAACAGTTTCTGACAGTATGAGGTGTTTGCTTTATTTATACAAATGGTCAGGCAGTTAAATCAAAAGAGTGAGGAGACAAGCTTACTGTGCAAGCAGAGTCGTGGAATAACACCATGAATGCCAATGATATCAAGTGAGTTTATGATCAAACTTAGTTATGCACAAGCATGAGCAGTCTGCCATATTACCTTACAAAAAGCTCCATATTTGTAGATACCTATCTAGTGAATAATCATTGAAGCACAACACAAGTCCATTAAAGTCAAACATGCTTAGAGAAGATTAATATGTGGAGCACAAATTCGCATCTGTGGGCAAATGCTGCAAAAGTAAATATTAAAATGTGCCAATTTATAAGGTCTGGACCATATCACTCCTTCCCTCCAGCAACATGGATTAAGGAGAACTGAAATAAGACAAAGCATCTGAAGTCCTCTGGCACTCCCCTAAGAAACCTCTTCCTTATTTAATCTAAAAAGCACAGGAAAATTTAAAAATCCTACTGACCAGCTTTACTTGACCCTGCTTTTTTAAGCAACAAATGCACTCTGAAGAAAAAAACCAAAACTAAACAAAATGCTACACTTTGAACAACACACAGAATCAAATGAGTTTATGTGACACCCATTTGTATAAACAATTTCGCTGCTGCTGTTTTGCCAAGTTGTTCCAATTGCTACTAAATATTCTGCTTGTTACAATCATGGTTCTCAACAGAGAAAGGTCCTATTTTAGTTCTGTCCTCTCACATTTCAATTTAACTACACGTTCTTCATCCTGCAGACATAAAAAAAACAAAAGTGAAATGGCCAGAGCAGGGCAGAATAACAAGGAACTAGACCTGTATATGCCTTTTAAAAACTCTCTGCAATGAATAGTTTATATTTTAGTTGCAAAAGATAAATCCCAGACATTTATCATTTATAGTTAATATGACTCTAGAAAGACTTCTATATCTCAAAGAGATCTTGATTTAAAAATGTTTTTCAAATGATTCTTTGTATTTAAGAAATTGTAAAATTTTACTATTGGCCTGTCAACTCAAAATGGTAATTGCAATCACTCTGTACATTAATAATATACTTATCTCTTGGAAACTGCTTGAGAGATATGGCATGTTATCCTTTAGATAAAAATTAAGAACTGAAAATTAACCGAACCGACTTAAATCAGAATTTTGTAATATAACAGATAGAACAGTAATAACAGATAGAAGTTATGCCTCTAAAAAAATAACTAGTAGGAATTATTATACATACCAGGAAATACACCAAGCAAGCAGGTATCTAACATAAGGCAAATAAAGATCAAAAGTCCTTTGCTTGGGAATAATCTGTACCAGAGCTGTCAGAGGTGTATCATGCCTGCTTGGCTCATGTAGCATTTTTTCTCTCTGTGATCTTGCAAGAAAATTCTGTACAACTCCCTTTCCTCTAGTCAAGATTTGCCCCATGATGCATCCAGTTTACCAAAGGCTCAGGCAGGGCTGAAATGCACCTGCTTGCAGGCTAAAAGCTCAGCACATGTCTGGAGCTTGGTTTTAGAAAATATTTTTCTCAGAACAGGTGGACAAATGCCATCTATATGTCAAGAAACACTTTGTGAAAACCTACTAACTGTAGCACTTATGCTAAAATTTGCCAACTTTCATCAAAACCCCATTCAGTTCTGATGCAAAATCATCTGACCAGACTTTGGCTGGAAAGCTTGTGAATCTTTTCTCTTCAGTCTCTCCCCCAGCCTGCACTGAATTTCAGTCTTGTTAGGAAAACCAAATGTAGGTGAGTTTTACACAGTCTAGGCATGGACATTTGCCATAGGTCTCAAATTCACTTTTCACCGTCCAATGTAAGTCTCAAAAACAAGTTGCCCCATCAGTCTCATCAGTGAAAAGAATTCTGCAGAATTTATCTGGGGAAAATAAAACAAAAAAAACCTCAGAGAATGGTAACACTCTTGAATAGGATCCAAACATTTTAGTGAACACCAACAACTCTCTTTTACAGTTCTTAAACTTTTGCTCTGTCTTCTCGTATTGTACTGGTCTGCATTTTGCATTCAGCATCATGTCCACCAATGTTATTCTGGGCTCTCTCAGCTTTACATCCACCCAAGTGAACGTACAGGGTGGAACACTAGGAACACAGGGTCAATTATTTGTATATATGTCAGTATTTGTAAAACATTAAACACTAAGCCATTTGTTCCCTGTATTCTGGGATCACAGGGAGAGGTAATGGAAGGCCACCTGAATTAGCCAGTCTTAAAAGAATGTCCTACAGGGGAAAAAGATCAAGCATCAATTGGCTAAACCTTGTGTGACTGTTACATAGGCATTTAAGCACCTGAACTACTGACAACCAAAATGACACTTCGGACAGTAATTACTTCAGAACAAACCTTCAGACCTTGCAACAGACTTCTAAGCAGAGCTGCCATAATACTACATGTTCCAGAATAATTCATCTCTCTGGAACAATTGTTAATGCCTCAAAATTAAAGAGACATAAACAAGTGGGTTAGTACAGCATGAAGCTGTCAAAGAAGGGCTATAGTTTTTTGGAGCTCTGTAAAGATAGATGATGTACCAAGTGTTTTCCATCTCTGCATCTTTCCTCTCTAAAAACTGCTGTCAAACGCCAAATTCTACTCTTCAGCTGCTTTTCTATCAGATTTAGTATCAATTAAACTAGTTTTCCAGTTCATAAAGGTAGCCTTGAGAAAAACATGCTTGCAGAAAGCTTTGAAGTAATGAAAAGCCGTTAAGTGCTAGGTGGTGTTATTGTTATTGTATAAATTAAGATAAGCCTTGACATTTCAGGCATGGGCTAGAAATCCTTTTCTCTCCTAACACTTAAATTCATTCTCAGTCCTTCTCTTTTTATCATTTAAACATTACACAGAAGGTTGCTCAGAGAGGTCACAGTAACTTAGACAGCTCTAAATCCTGGAACAAGGACACAGAGGAATTGAGAATTAACTCCTTCCTTTCTTACATCTTCCTGCACCCAGGTCATTTTCCCTTGCTTCATGTGAGTGCTTAAAGCTGCTGTTAGCCCTTTGTAACCTGGGCAACAGAGTCACTACCACATGAACAAAGGGAAAGAAAAAGAAAGGCAGAAGAGAGGGGCAAATCCCCCAAAACATGTTTTGATGGCCTTGCCTATTAGTAGGAGCTTTTCCTTTGGCTATAATGTACTTTAAAGTCAAATCAATACACTTACAAAGCAACACTAAAGTGATGGAAGAGGCACAAAGAATGGACTCCAACAACTACAAAGTGAGCTCAGCACTAAGATCACACAGTCTGGCACCACAGCTGTACATCCTGCAGGGCTTCTGCCATAAAAGGGCTCAACACACAGCTCAGCTCAGTGTGCTTGCTTGGGTCCTGCATTCCAAAAAAACAGAATTCTTGGGAAAGGTTTATGCTACAGCCACCCATCCTAGAAGATCTAAGCAAAGTGGATAGCCTGGTTCATCATGGAACAAGCTGGACTGGCTCTGTTAACATCCACAGCACTGGCAGTGATCACTTTATTACCATGAAGCAGCACATGCAACACGGGAAAAAGGAAATGGACATCTCTACTTTTTTGCATGGTCTGTCTGCTAACTCAAATAAAACTACAGTAAAGGTCAGGCAGCCAGCTGTTCTGCCCCAAGCAATAGAGGAGGGTAGGCATAAGGGGTGAAAAAGACAGGAGGAAAATGTAAACTGAGTGGGGCACGGAAACATCTACATTTGAAACAGATTAATTCTCTTCTAGTATATCCAAAGAGCTTTTAGTGAAGGTTAGGTTTAATGAACTATTTCCTTGATTCATGAAATATTTTATAATTACTGTCACATGAAGTATTTTTCCTGTTCCTTCCCAGTTCCAGCTGATTTAAAATTTGTTCACTGTATGGCTTTGGGCAGAATCAGAACCTAAATTACTTGAATAGCACAAACATGCTATGTTACCTAAGAATGTGATCAAACAGATGGAAATCTCCATATCCCACGTCCCTTCAAAGAAAATCTTATGAATTTTAATAGTAAAGGCAAAGCTTTATATGATTTCTCTGGACCATACTGTATGTTTCAATAGCCAATCAGAGCCATGCTATAAGACCCAATGCTTCAAAAGTAAACAGAGAGTCAATAATTCTCTAGCAAACTGCACTTGTGCTTAGGGTTCTAAGAGTATCTTGACAGAACCATAAAGAAACCTTTAATTTTATCCCTATTAAGTCATATTGGACACAAGGACTTCTGGGTTATTGATTTCAGTTGCCTGCTCTTGGACATACTCACACTGTAAACGATTGCTTTATATAATATATATATGTGTGTGTGTGTATATATATACAATCATATATAAACATAATCCTTTCATATACCAACGAGGGTATATGAAAATCTTTTTTTTTTTTCCCTCTGCTATTTTCCATTCAAAAATTGTTTCAAAAATTCAGTCTTTGAGGATCAAGACACTTTTTATCCCAATGATTTTTCTTTTACTTGGCATGCCTTTTTGGACAAAAACACAAAGAAACAAGTCCTACCCCAAAATCTTTGCTTGGCTACTGCTAATCTAATGATTCTGTAGCTAACTAACGCATAGTTCACTAGTTTTTGGCACATGTAATTGCAGCATTTGTGATTCACTGCATCTTGTTTAAAGAGCACCTGACATAGACTGCATAGGTCTATGACAACACCTATTTATTGCTGTTGCAATTCACATAATGAATAATAACATACTGAAACAGAGCTAGTTAGTGCATATTCAGAACAATCCAGACTACTCATGGCACTATTCCCAGGGCACTTAGCCTGCAACAGCAGCACAACCATGCTGTTGATGGACACATTGGATTTACAAATAAAACAATTTAAAACAACTCTGCATAATGAGTCATTTCTTTCTTGGTCTTTGTGTATGAAACTTCCTGTTTGAATCTTATCCAAGTTCGATAACATATCCAGATGGCTAGACAAAGGACAAGAAGATATTAACCATGTGTCAGGATCTGCAAACAACAATGATTTGATCTATAAAATGAGGTTATAATTGAGCCTAAAGGTCAATAAACTCTTACTTTAGTACTTCATGGCCATTGAATGTATCTCTAGATTTTCCATCTGTGTGAAGTTTAGCACAGCTAAAAACTCTATTAACTTTAGAAAAAGATACATGCCAATGCATAAAGGTCCAAGACTTCAGATAAAAGTCTGTCATTTGTTATAATGAACTGAACTTCCTGAAATTGCTAGCTGGATGCCTATTTGACTGGTTAAAACCAGAGAAATTGTCTTTTTAAGGAAATCTTCCAAGTTAGCTGGAAAGCAATTTTCTCAGGAATGCACAGTGGTGAGGGGCATCACCAGTGACAAGGAGCATCAATACAGTAGTCTTCCATTCTAAGGGGAACATTCCAGTTTTAGAAAAGCATTGGGCATTGTTTTTAAGACTTTGCTTTAGAACTAGATTGCATCACCAGTATAAATTACGTAATTTTAAAATGCTTACATTGACTTGTTTTTAATATACCTTGCACAGAGCATGATGGTAATTTTTCTTTATTGCTCCTGATTTCCACTCCTGTTGATACTGGCTTATAGGAAGAACTGAACTACTCATGGAAAAAAAGTAGTCATTCCTTATCTCCCCAGTGACCATGAAGCTGCTTCTGCCAATTTCCTTCAACGGATTGTTCAACAGCCAGAAGCCACTCCTATTCACATTTGTCTATGACCTTGGACTTCTAATTATTGGCATATTTTACTACTTTCCCTTGGACTCTTACGTAGTTGATCAGGCAGTTGTCTATGCTTAATTTATTCTAGCTGGAAAGCATTACAAATTAATTGTATGAAAGAAGCTACTAAAATAAGATTTGTGTTACTCTTACATTCATTAATAGCTACTGTTTGGCCTACATATAAATTGGAACATGAGGTGCTTACAAGTCTCGCTTCTGTCTGGTTACAAGAATGCTCTTACAGAAGCTCATATGTTTCTGAAGGAAAATATATACTTAAAGGCAATAAGACCTGAAAATCAGCTCTTCCCATAAGAGTTATGCAGAGTTACAGAGCACTGAAGCACAACAAAGTATGAGGAGAGCTTCACTTGAGCACCACTCACTTGAATGGCTCCCTGGGGCCAAAATTAAAAGGCACAGCTTTGAGCAGCCCCAATGGTGCTTCAAAGTATGTCAGGCTTTCTGTTGGATATCAAACCAAAGTAGGACCTACAGCTAGCACTCTCACGGTAGTTGAACCTGGATGATATTGAGCCTTGTTACAGATTTTTGTCCAAATATCATTCTGGACAAGAGTTCATCATAGAACAGCCCAGGTTGGAAGGGACCTCCAAAGATCATCTGGTCCAACCTTTTGTGGGAAGGGAGTTATGGCCATCCACAGAAGTACAGCACCTCTAATGTGAATGATTAATCCTGTCCACCTCAAGTGAGCTGTTGTTTTTAAAGGAAATGTACTTGTATATATTGTCTTTACAATATGTCTCAGTTAACACTTAACTCAGAAAGTGCCATAATGTCATACTGGTGTTTCAGGACAATATGCATATCTCAACATGAGTATTGTATTGGAAGGTGTGGTTTGGATTTCTGCTTATCTGTGGAATATTCACCATCAGCAGTTACACTGTCAAAGAGGACAGAACCAAACTAGAAAAACTTGAAAAATGCTGAAAAGTTGGCTGATGAATTTTGGAAATGGCTTTGTCTGAAAGGAAAGGGTTAAAAAAAGGATGCTGATATGAAGCAAACTCAAGCTAGTTACCACAATGATTCCACAAAATGGCACTGTAACTTCCGATAGAAATGAGTTGTCTATCAAGACAGAGAGATTTATTTCTTGTGAAAAAGAGCCAAAAATATATCTCAAGGTATTTTTGCCTTCTATTTCAGGTATTGACTGGAATTGTCACCAGGCAAAACATGGAGCAATGCAAAGCATTCATCTTCCACTTGTCTATGTAAACAATGAAAAGAAGGTACTAGAAGGAGGTGGTCCAATAAGGAGAAGCAACCAAGTATTTACTTAAGCAGCCAATCATTAAATAATTTTATGTCTTGGTTTATGATATAAAAAGTATGGAAGAGAGTTTTTCCTGATCAGCTGATCCAGGCAGAGTGCAATGATACAGAAGCTACATGAAGTCATCTATCCAATTACAAAGATCAACTACAGTTAAAGAAAAATAAGCATTTATTCCAAATGTAACGATTTCCTTAAATACTACATATAAGGTATACACTTTACATACTTCTTTACGTCACTGCTCTTGGAATAACCGGTCACTTATGAATATGTTGGCTATGCCCCTATTATTGAAAGTAAATAGGAAACAAAGTACTTAAAACTTCAAATCTGTCACAGCTCGTCTAGATGTACACAATGTCAGTATGAATCTCAGAGCAAGCTAAACAATAAAAGAATTACAGTATCAGGAAATCTATGCTGCTCTTCCACAGCAATGCTGTTTTCTGAAAAAGGTGTTTGCTATCCACTCTCTTTCACGTATTCCACTGAAGATTATCAAATGTTCTCCAGAGAAATTTTTAGTTATTTTTGTACTAACATGAGGATCTCCTGAAATCAAATTTATGTACTCCCTTGAAATCCACCATCTGCCTGCGGGATACAATCTATGACCTTGCAGGTCCTAATGCACTCACGTTGTTGGCAATGTATCCAGCCAGGGCAAGGAAAGAGGAGCAGTGGGAATTGTGCAATACTATACAATGGGAAACCACAGAAAGAATTTATTGCATTAATCAAGATGAACCTGCTATTTGTCCCAGATTTTATGCATATGGCAAGAGAGGAGGAGGATGTTTACAGTACTATGTATTTCCTGAGGCAGTCTGGATGTTAAAATGTCTGTCTGCACTGCATGAATGCAGGAAAGTCCCTGCAACAAGTTTCAAGGCAATGACGTTTCTACCCCTGGGATTATCTGTTCACTAGTGAATATCCTGGATGGACAGCCAAAAGTGTAACAATATGACAGGCTCTGGTACATGTATAGAAAAAAACCTTCCAGCCTTTTTTCTGTCCCTGTTAATAACAGACCCTTTTTCTGTCTAGAATAAAAGACCAGACTCTGAAAGCCCTGAGGGCAGTGATAAACCCTACTGGCCCTGCCCAGTCTCCTCTGAGGACTCCCCCCTGCACCCTGCCCGTGGCCTCACAGGGTCCATTTCAGCCTGCCCCAGGGGTGTTAGTCCCTACCTGGACTAACAGGAGTGCTTGTCTCCAGAGTCATCTCTGGCTCTGCTGCCTGGGTGGACCTCAGACCTGTGCTATGGGCAGCTTCTCTCCCTGAAGTACCCCTTGGATGTACATTGTAACTTCTCTCCAGTTCTGACTTAGGCCCTGTCTGCCGGAGGGACCCACGCTATTACCTTGTCTCCAGCCCTGTCTCTTGTCCCATCTCCTGCTGCTCCAGATGGACCCTGAACCTGACCCATCACTTGCCTTGTCTGGAATGGTTGATGGACCTTGTTAGCTTGTTACCAGAGCCTTGCTCTGGCTGCTCCACTTGCCTCTTGTGGGACTGTTCTCTGGAAAATGAGGGCTGTGCTGTAGCTGGTCTGGATGCCTGGCTCCCATTACCTTGTGAGGTAGCTGCATTCGTGCTGCTCCCTGGACATAGTCTGTGTTGCTGGTGAGGTTGCTAGACCTTGCACCTTGAACTTTTATGCACCTCTCTCAAGCAAATCCATGGAGAACAGAGATGAAATGTAACAGTAGGACAGCACATTCCTCATTTTCTGAGGATAATGTCTACTCCCTCAATCTAGTCTCTTCAAAGCTGGAAAATTCACTGAGAACATTTGCTATTTTCCACTCATTTAAAAAAACAAGTGTTAAATACTGGGCATTGATTGCAGGTTACTTTAGGAGACATACAAGCTTAAACTCTGCTGGCATGTCACTTCTCTCATTCTGCATACCTTGTAACAAGTAAAGTAGAACAATCCATTGATGCAAAAAGGATCCTGTTTTAAAAGGGACATTCTCATTTGTAATTAAATGGTCAAAAGTTTAGCTAGATGAATACTGCAAGTATATGCTTTATTGTTTTCTAGTATTTTTTGTTGGGATTCATTAGACAGGAAGCATGTTCAGATCACACTTTTTGTGTCACGTATCACAAGGTAACTGTAAGTGCGCTGCAAACCTGTAAAATGAACTCTTAGCCTGTCTCTTATCGTAACTTATTTTCATCTATGCCTTGCCTCCATAGCACAAAGAACCATATTTAAAATGGTCAGCTTAATTGCAACTGATAAAAAATTTGTGCTGTAAAAAAATTTTACATAGCTGGGGCGCATTAACTTTGGCTGACTGCCAGGTGCCTACCAAGCCGCTCTATCACTCTCCCTGCATTCACCACTGACCTTGGTGTCTGCAGAGTTGTTTCTCCCACCTATTCTCCATACTCCCTCCCTGCTACTGTTGCATAGTGGTTTTTACTCTTCTTAAACATGTTATCACAGAGGGGCTACCAACATTGCTGTTTGGCTCAGCTTTGGCCAGTGGTGGGTCCACCTAGGAGCCAGCTCTAAGTGGCTCTGTTTGACATGGGGGCAGCTTCTGGTGTCTTCTCACAGAAGCCACCCCTGCAGTCCCCCCACTACCAGAACCTTGCCATGTAAACCAAATACAGTAGCAAGTGCAAATGGGGTCATAGCAGTATTCTTCCTTGGTCAAAATCTATTTATATGACCCTGCTAGCTGGCTAAACTTGGATGCACAGAAAAACAGTAAAATTGCTTAAAAATGGTCCTTCAGTCTGTTGAAAGCTTAACATTGTACGTATTCTATCCAAGGAGTTACTGAGGATGCAAACTGTTACTTTAAGAAAAAGCAAATAAAATTAATAGATCGTATCTGCAGGAATGGAGCCTGCAACATTTCTGGAAAAATTGAAGCACTTTTCATGACTGACAGACAATTGTTTAATAGCATAAGAAAAAACTCGCTAAGTTTATGATGGGAATCTGGTGAAAAAACAATGTCAAATATTTACCTAGGGTTCAAATGCATTTGACAGTTTATAAGTTTTGGGAAATTCATATTTTCATTCCAGTCATGAATACACAACTACATGGGATTTCAAACTACAGGGTGTTGATTTACTAGAAGCCAAATGCTTATCCTCTCTTCCATGAAACATCCTTAGTCCTTTCTTGTTGTATATCACAGCATGAAGGTGTTTTACTGGGAAAATCTGAGAGTTTGAAATGTCATTTATATTATGAATTGTTTTAGGTGACTGCTGGACTATACTGCAACTTGCTCTCAACCTTCACTCTTCTTAGGAAAGAGTCTGGTTATGATATGAGATAATTCTCAGCTGCAAGTCTTTCCCTTACAAGGAATCCCTACACTGTTTAGACTCTGCCATCCATATATCCTAACTGTACTCTCATTGTGAGGAATCCCTAGGATGCCTTAACTAAGTGATCCACAGATAACCTGCTTGAAAAATAATTATCTTTTTTTTTAATATTGTTCTGTAACTCAGATTACAACACTTGCAAAAAAAAATGAGCGAAAAATTAAAACTAGCAAGGCTTCTCTTAACAGACTGAAAGTCATTGCCCAGAATTTATGACCAGGCCATCTCAGCCCTTGACATGCCTGTTGTGTTAGATATTACACAAACATATATTAAAACTGCTCGTCCTACCTCAAAACATGTACAGTCACATGATGAGGAAAATCATCCACAAACACAGTAAACAGGGGTGAAAGTGCTGAGTGTTCCTTCTGATTGAAGATGAAAATCTGCAGACATTGCTATTACAGGGGAAGTGTATTACTTACCAACTTACTACAGTGCTATCGCATTACCTGTGGTTCCTTATTGTGTTGGCTAGGATCCTTCTCATAACTCTCTGCATAGATCCGGAGAGTTGCTCTCACATGGCTAGAAGCACTCATTCTGAAGATGAGCCTGGAAGCATCTGAAAAAATAATCCGCAGCCCCTATGGGAGAAGAAGGAGCAGCATATATGTAAGGTGGCAGTACATTTACAAATCACAGTTCACTGCTTTAAAATAAAAAGTGGAGGGAAGAGTCATTTGGATGCAGTTCCTCTTTCCCTGCAACTCTGGACAACTCATTTATTACTCTTTTTCCCCCCTCTAAAGACTAGAAATGATCTTGTGTATTCCCTCCCACTCCTCATAACAAGGACTCTCTTACTGCTGGTTTGTTTTGTTGGTTTTTTTTAGTTGATTTGTTCTTGTTCTATGTGGCAGAGCACAAAATCAATGGCCTGCGAAGTAGTTATAAGATCAGCAAGGATCAGCAGCCTAAGAAATAGCTCCAGGATCCCAAGATCAAAACCCGGTTGTCAGCAGTGAATACAAAGGACAGGATCAGTTGCTACCCATCATAGACAATGCATTAACATCTGATTACAAGAATTTCAACAAGAGTCTGCAGTACATCTTGGGAAACTTAACTTAGGGTGTTAATTAATTTCAAGTACACTAATTAATGAACATTAACTGTGCGTAGAATAAAAAGGATTTATTACTAATAAACTGTGAATTTGGTCTTTGCTCCTATCTTCACCTCTTTTTTTTCTTTCTGCCTCCCCCCTTTCATACTGTATATATGAACACATTCTCCTATAGACCACAGACCATACACTTGGATCCACAGTTGACAAAGACTTTTTTGTACAGGAAGGCCATTAAAGCCAAAGGACTAAATTGCACAGTTAAATAGTTGTAGTGTTTCAATACCAATTCTGCACTAACATGCAGTCTAGTTCTGTTTCTGTAAATGGTACCCTTAGGCTAAGTGCTCCCTCTGCTATGCTGCTGAACTTTATTTCCCCTTTTAGTCCTGCTGTTGGCAAATGCCTAGTACATAAACTGAGATCCTTGCTACTTTTGTTTAAGGGGCAGCAAACCATTAAAAAAATGAGAGAAGATAATTAAAAGAGAAGCATTTTATTCTTCCAGATTTATCAGCAGCTTGAGAAGACACTGATGTTAGCAACACAGTGCTCCAATATTGTAAAGTGCAAGTAGAAACAGTTGTTTCCTCAGGTAAATGCCAAAACATCTTCAGCACCACGTAAAATATTGTTTCGTTGGTAATCATAGAATAGTTTGGGTTGGAAGGGACCTTTAAAGGTCTAGTCCATCCCCCTCTGCAATGAGCAGGGACATCTTCAAGTAGGTCAGGTTGCTCAGAGCCTTGTCCAACCTGACCTTGAACGTTTCCAGAGATGGGGCATCTACCACCTCTCTGAGCAACCTGTTCCAGTGTCTCACCATCCTCATTGTAAAAAATTTCTTCCTTGTATCTAGTCTGAATCTGCCCTCCTTTAGTTTAAAACCATTACCCGTTGTCCTATCACCACAGGAACTGCTAAAATATTTGTCCCTATCTTTCTTACAAGCCCCCTTGAAGTACTGAAAGGCTGCAATAAGGTCTTCCTGGCACCTTCTCTTCTCCAGGCTGAACAACCCCAACTCTCTCAGCCTGTCCTCACAGGAGAGGTGTTCCATCCCTCTGACCATTTTTGTGGCTCTCTTCTAGACCTGCTCTAACAAGCCCATATCTTTCCTGTGTAATGCCCATTAACAGTAGAAAATATACAACAGGAAAATATCCCACATGGATAAAGGGTTGGATTAGATGACCTAAGAGATATTTTCCATCTCTAACTTTGGTGATACCATGAAACTTTTTTTAGCTGCTAGTATGGTATTATATATTAATTTTAACATGTATCAGCAACATAAATTCATCCAGTAGTCTCAGTATGTACAGCAAAAGTGTCAAACAGAAATAGTTTACGTTCAAAAGATTGAGCTTTAGAGCTTGTTTTTCTAGTATTTGCTGTGAAGCCAACTTTGTAATGAGATGGATCAATTGATGCTGATGTGAGTTCTGCCATTAATTTCAGTGGAATCAAGATTTCATCTTGGATACTTAGAATTATACAGGCAGTTTGTTATAATCTGATCCTGTAGCAAGGGGTTGTATCTTACTGATTGCTCATTACACTTAAATTTATGACAGTGAAAAGAAACAAGATAAATTGAAGAGTTTCGCAGTTCTGGGTATAGTTTGTTTCGAATGGTTGTCAAACCCAGGACCAGCAGCTTAAAGTACGGAACTTTAATGTCAATCAGCTTTAAGAGAGAAGGAAGGCTGTCTAACATATCTGCACAAGCGTGAACATCACAGCATGTGTCTTCCTCTCCAAAACCTAAATGGGCATTTTACATGCTCCTGCCAGGCCTAGCAACTTCCACAATGACGTGCCTAGCAAGACTACTTGAATACTCTTCCACATACTCCATGTTTATCTGGCAATAACAACAATAGCACATAGTTACTTGGTTTAGCACATCTGAAGCCTCACCACTCATTAAATTATGGTCTTCAGAATAAAAAGGATTTATAAACACTCCCCATAACTTTATGATGCAAAAATGCCCCACCGAACTATGGCATCTGTAGCCAGTTTGATGTTACAGTTAATGCCACTTGGGATGCTTATGCAACGTACATAGACATGCAACCAGCTTTCAGACAGTTCACTGTACTATTTCTGAGCTTATTATTTTACTCATTTTGCATTTCTCAGGGACACAGAACTGACACTATTGATTTTTACACATGCATAATGACAACTAATATTTGTCTGTAAGACTAGGATTCCTGCCATACAGCTGAAAATACTCTGAAAAGACACAGTGGCTGTACTCCTAAAAAACACTAATCCTAAGTGCCAGGGAGAAATCATATTCTAGGAAAACAATGGCCTTTAGAGTTGGACTTTCAAAGTCAACTTTTAAAGTCATGATATTTGCACCTGGAGATTTAGTTTAACTCATTTTTCAGAGAGCCCAGCAGCAAAAAATCTGACTTTTGGCTCTCCCTTGGAAACAGTGATTTAAGCACTAGCAAAGCTTGTCACTCAGGAAAGCCATTGAAATTAATGAGAGCTATTAAATTTTTATATCCCTCGTGTTTTCTAGAAATTATATCTAAAAGCCATGAGTTACAAACATTTGCTAAAGCCAAAAAAACCAGCCAAAAACACAGTTACCAAATAAATATGAAAAAGCATTGCCTGGAGAATAACCCGTGACTCTCCATCTTGTGTAAAGACAAAACCAAGCAGGTTTTCCCCACTTGTTAGAGAATACCCAGTCTAACATATAGAAGTTTTCCTTCTTGACATTTTTGAGCTTTTGTGGTCAGCAAGGTCAAAGCAAGCTGGTGAAATTGCAAGCAGCCTACTTACTGTTTGTCATGATGGTGTTTTTTCACCTGACATAAGCTCCCTTAATTTAAAGCCACATATTTGCTATTTATTATATAGAAGGTGTCAGCTCCATGAAACATAAAATTTTGTATGCAGAACTCATAAACCAATGCAAGAGGAAAAAAAAAAAAAGAGTAACACTCTGGAAAGCCCACAGGACAGAGTAACTTCCAGTTTTAACAAAATAGGACAGAGTATTTGCCGCTAACAGGAATAATGTTTTCTTATGGGAATAAATTTTTTTTCTGGGAGGAAGCAGATGAAAAGGTTCGGTATGGCTCCCACACTGAACATCCACAGATACTTGTTTTAGGCAAATTGGGCTTGCTAATGGATATTAGTGAGCTGTGTGGAAACTCTGAAACAAAATTATGTTCCATGTTTAACCCACTGGCTTTGAAGCTGATGTGATGGAGATGGACCTTCACTGGGATTTCTCTCTTTTACGTTAAAATCCAGTTAAACAGCCTACTGATGTATCAGTATCTATGAAGCACTCAGAAAACTAAACCTACTACATATTGTACTATGTATTTTGGTTTCCAGTGGTTTGGGGTTTTTTTCGGTTACCAATTTCATAATTAAATAATTAATAATAAAGCAGCATAATAAGTTAGCATGAACAAGACAAAGCAGCAAACTTAAAGCAAAATAACTTAGGATTTCGAAAAACATTATTGAAGTATAACGTCAGGGAGTAACACCAGTAGAAAATCTATCCTACCAGCAATATATTAGACACAGAGACATACACATAAATTAGGAGCATGTAAAATGGCTATACTTTTACTTCAAGATACTGCAATTATCACAATTTTTATTTGCTCTTTTATGGACCCTTGAGTGTCTCATAGGCATAGCAGGCTATACTCGCTACTCTGACGGGAAACACCTTATTGCTGATGCATGATTGAAATACCATTCTGAACAGAGAAGAATTTTTGCCATATCTCTGGAGAGTTACCTGAAATAACTTTTTTCCAACTTTTCCAATGCCTGTTCCCTGACTTTTACTCAAACCGTAATACAAAACAAACCAAGTCTACATGCAGAGCCCTTTGCATCCCAAATCTAACGAAGGAGCGAGAAAACATTAACAAACTTCAAATAACAAAGCTGCAGAGTTTTACTCTGTGAATCTCAGAATGTAAGAAAAGCTCAAAGTTAATCATTATAATGGGCAACTTGTGCTTCTCATCCTTCTAATTCAAATTTCACACAAAAATGCAACTGGTCCCATTTCTGGCTTGCAGGATCCTCAGGAGCAGCACTGTTACGTGCTCATGTGCTCATGCACAATAGGACTTTAAAAATGAAAACAGTCTTAAAGAACAGCAGAACATCTGATTTGATTTTATGCCTTATTATTGCACTGTGATAAACAATATTCATGGGTTTCAACAGTCAGAATGAATTAGAAGCTACAGTCTGGGCATATTGTTTGCTGCCTATTTTGTTGTTGCTGTGTTTGTTTTCTGAACCTGCTGTTTATTAACACTGATTAATTATCATGTAGCCAGCTTCTCATTCATGAGACATAGTACAGTTACACTGAATATAAATGTCTCTCCCCTACATATTGGGGAACAAAACTTTGAACAGGTTCCTGAAAACATAGCTGAAAAATCTGCATGAAGCCCATGAGAGTCAGAAAGAAGCATCCGCATTTACATAAAGATCAAGCTACCTGAGAAAAGTGGCAGCACTGAACTATCATTTAATTTGTATGGATCAATGTCCTCTCTTATTTTATTGTGCTTGGAGAATCCCACTGAGGCTGCACACACATGGAGCTAGGAATGTGTCCTTGCCAAAAGACAAACTGGTTGAACTATACTCTCAACAAATACGTGCTTCTCCCTGTGAAAAGACATGCTTTCTGATTTTATGGGCTCACTTTCAGAGTCCATCTGAAAACAGGCCAAGTCATGTTTCTCTGTTTGTGTTACATGGTAATATGATTAGCAATTATATTCCAATTTAGGACAAGGGCTTTGGATGAAAATGAAGGGAAAGAAAAGTGCACTGAAAATTCACAAGCTGTTTTTAAAATTACAAGGTCCACAAGTCTGCCATGCCTGTAATTTTCCAGTGGACTTGGATATGACAATATCCTTATATCTTTTTTCAGCAGTAATATGCACAAAGAGAGTAGCTCAGTGGCAGGTGGGCTACTTATATTTTATGGATGCAACGGTGAATGGGAACTATAAAGACTCTGAGCAGAACGGCATGACAATAGTTTTAATAGCTTGTAATATCATCTGCTAGGGTCTGGTCAGGTCAAGTAATTTACAAACCAGAGAAA
>VYZV01010215.1:3512-19361 GCA_013401275.1 Pandion haliaetus
ATCACTATACAAGAGGGCTAAACAATGGTTACAAGGATTTACAGTAATTCTGAGCTATGAGAACTAAGTAATTGCCATGGGAACTACAACCCACTTCATGACTAAAAGGAAGATAGCGTGCAGTGAGCTTGAGAATGATGTATCTTAACTTAGGTATTTATATTAACAGATTATATTATGTATTTCTATTAGCACACCCTGCCTCAAGGACATTGCCATTTTACTGCTGGGACATTTGTCAATCTCACCTTATGATCATAATTTTTGCCTCTGGAAGAATAGCTTATAAAAATGTGATTTTTCAAAGTCTCTTTTGGAAATGCTTTTCAAGTACTAAGAGATTTTAAAGAAATATTTTGTTTCTTTATATGACACTGAGATAATAAGAGAATAAAGTAGAGTTTGCTTCTTTTGAAACAAACAAAACTGTGAGGTTCCTTTTAGTAATTAGTACTCAATTAAAATGCATAAACCAAGGAGTAAGGCCATATAACTGTGAGTTTGTGCCCAATACAGTACTTGGGACTTAACTGTACTCTTATGAGACAGTCATTCTCTAGTTTGTAAAGTTATGAATCTAGCATAATTTGAAACACTAACTGTATTAATTTCATTCACCGTTTCTCCCCCAGTATTTTATCTGTGGTCGTATAACTGTTACTTAGGTGTGTAATTGCATTTTTACATGCTTTATGCAAAAGCTGCAAAAGGAAAGGAGAGAATAATAATTTTTTTTTCTGACTGGAATTCCACGGGAGGTACAAAATCACAAATATTCCAAAATGTTCATATCTGTATGTGAGCCAAAATGCAGTATTTTGGAGGATTTATAGCTATTAATAGCTATAGCTATTAATGATGGTAGCTGAAAGGGATTATTTTTGTTTCTTTTTGGATAGTCATGTGTTTCTTGTAGCTTACCATATTTAAGAAAGGGAATGAACACACTCTGAGCATATTTTTGTGTTAGCAATGAAACCAATACATTTAGATTTGGGCCAGTTTGTGTCTTTTTATATGCATAAAATTATCCATATTTGACTGAGTATTTTTACTACAATAAACTGTAATTTTGTGGTATTATTCTTTTGATAGCTCTATTTTTTTCTTTTCCTCCAGTCACTTAAAAAATTCACGAGGCTTCCACTTAATTTTGATTATCAGCTCTGTTAGTGGTAGTTGCAACAACGTTGACCAATCTGACCCAACTGGGCAACCAAGCAGATTCCAGTGGGATGTTTACGAGCTCACAAGTCAGTGAACTGGAGGGTTCCCATAAGAGTTAAAGCTTTAACGCCGGACTTGGGTGTAATCTATTAATCCTGTGATCTTATTGCTCTTCACAATTATCAGACCTATTTTTTTCTAGCTATTGTACCAGCCACTATATTGGTGAAGGGACCTCATCAAATGTCATCACTCCACGCAGAGTACCTTACCTGCTCTGTCTCTTCCAAAGACCCATTAATTATTTCTTTGTGTGAGGGGACACAATGGTTGTAGTAATGTCAGGGAATTAAAATTAATCTCAGCTCATCATCAGAGAGAGATGTTGGGGAAGTGATTTCTTACAAATGGAGCTAAATAGGACATGACAGCTTAGTTTATTTGCTTGGGCAGAAGAGAGAACATGAAAACATGGCAAAGTCAGGAGCAGGAGAAGAAAGGAATGGAAAGCTTCAGGTAAAACAGATGCAATTCACATGGAGTAGTAAGATATCCTTTCTGCCAGTGCTGGTTTTGAATGTGAACAATATTCAATGTGTTGGGCACTTAACAGGGCATGATGCAGAAAAACTCTTGTCCTTAGCATTGTGGTATGTTTTATTGTATCCTGTTCAGGCCAAATTCAAAAGAAAGTTTACATGCATCTTCAAAGGCAACTCATTCTATACTTTGACTTTTGTACAGGGTATCAGTGGACCTCCAGGTGAGCCAGGCCCGAAAGGCATTCAAGGAAGCAAGGTAAGATGTAGTTGTGTATGTGTAGATGTTATTTATATAGGGAGAGAGGATGCAGAAACTCTGTATAGAATCTTTACACTCTACTATCCTTTTTCCTCAGTAGTTTTTTGTTAGTGGTGACCTTTGCACAGCAATAATGTACACCACCTGCTTGGTGCACCATAGTGTTGTCATGTTATGAAGGCGTTGTATCGTTGGCACATACAGCCAGTTCTCCATCTGGGTCTCCGAGAGCATTTTGTAGGGCCACAATAGGGTGCTACCAAGGACATGCCTAGAGCCACAGCACTTAGGTTGGAATTTAAATCACCTGAATATGTGTCTTGGCTTCTGCCATCACTTGGGGATTTTTTCTGGAATATTTTTTACTAAAATGCCTTGTGTTTAAAGATTTTAAGTAATTCTAGGTGGTGGTTATAAAATCTTTAGATTGAGTATTTAAAGTAATTTTTAATTGCTTGTATACTGTAAAAACTCAGGACAGCTTCGAAATTGGTAGAGGTGTAAGATTTGATAATGATTAATGCCTTAGTTATCTTTAAAACAGATCATTAAGAGTTAATGACTACAGCTTGTCAAGCAAAATCAGTTGGATGAAGTATCTGATTAATTTAGGCAGGCTTCTGGTTTGCAAATCTTTGGGAAATTGCTTTGTGTGAATACAGTTGTCTTGCCCATGGGACAGCTGTTAACATCATTGTTCAGTACAGAAAGATCTTTCATGTATCAGTTTGAAAATGTACAGTCTAATGACAAAGACTTTCTACCACAGGATTATTGATAGCCTGGTTAATGCAATGCCATATCTATGTTATACAAGGCAATTAAACTCACACAAAGCAATTTGCAAAAGATGCAATATTTAAACACTCATGTTTTGTTTCTTAGTCAACAATTTCATTTAAAGATTCACAGAAATAAATTTAAATATGGGAAATGTTTATGGTACAAAGTTTGGAATACTGGTATCCATCATGATTTTCCTCTTCCTGACAAATGCTTTTTCATAGTTCTTATTTCTTCATCTTCTCAACAAAATGCTTGATTAGGAAAGCTGCTACAGAATATTTCAGAAGTGGGGAAAGAAAGAGGATGATGTGTCTGAAAGAAGCTATTCATACATGTGGTGGAAAAGTCATCCCTCTCTAACTTCAGCACAGCAAATGACAATAATTTTTTTATCTTCCATTTCACACTGATGAGTCCAAGACAGTACTGCCAGATACTTTTATTATACACTAAACTGTATTTGTTGAATGTTGTTCGTCCTCCTGTCAGTTTCTTCACACACTTTCATGTCAGTAAAATACACGTAGCTCTCTCTAGAATTCATCTACCTGGAGGTAATATTTATGATCTCTTGTTACACTTTAGCTGCAGATTTTCAGTATGAATAAGAAAGAAAATTCCCTCTTTTTTCAACTTCCAACTCTGCAACCTGCTGTTTCAAGTCTATAGTCAAGGTCTTTCCAGGCTCAGACATCTATCATAATAAAAATATTGCCAGACAAGTTTAATTAATACACTTAGGTAATTATACTTAGAGAGTATAGCAGAAACATATGTATGTTTAGACGTTATGTCTTGTCCATACCTGGCACCAAAGCTAACCTTTGCCATTTTGGGGCTTATCTGAGATGAGTGAAAATTTTTTTAATGATCAGTACAGATAATCAGTGGTTGTTTATAGCTTAATAAACACCCATTCAGCTAGTAAAGGTCAAGGCTTTTTTTGGTTCAGACACATAGCAGTCTTTCCAATATCTTTTGTCCTTACAGAAGGATTATTCAATTGCTCTTTTAAAATTAGTTTTCATGACACATAATACAATATCTCTGAAAAGTGGCAGTTATTTATAACTGCCTTTGATAAAATAAATAAGTCTATTCTTAGTGTAGTTACTTATACCCATGATCTTTCCATGCTAATAGTTTCTGCTTTTTGAGCTGAACTAGTGACTTCCCCCCAGTTTAGCAGAGCTAAAGGCAGTTGCACGGCATTAGTGTTGATGTGACATAACACAGAACACAGCTGCTGAACACTTTTATTCATTGTTAGTGGGCCATGTTGAGGTTTGAAAGAGGAGATTCAGTGCCTCAAAATATAAACTCCAGATCAAGCTCAGCCTACAGATGTTTTGGGTCTTATTTGTGAATTCTGCAGTTCACTCCTATTCGGCCAGCTCAGTCCATCCTACACCTCTGCAAGGTAGTGCTGTACCTGTTCTTTCACTTTGCAGTGCCAGGCGGCAGATGCAACTGGGGACAGCGTCATCTGCGTGCTGCCTGGATGCTGCTGGCTCTGGCAGCCACCAGCAGGAGAGGGTTGGTGGCAATGCAACTTCATCTAATTTAATTTGATTTGTCTGAAGCAAGGTAGCACCGAGTCCGGAAGCATTGTCCAAGCAATTACTTAAAAGAACTTTTCATATCTTTCTTCTTAGGTTATTCATATGCATTTTCTTATTCTCTCTTAAGCTGCTGGCTAATCTATCAGTGTGAAGTCTTACTGGCTGCACAATACTTTACTTCCATTCCTTTTCATGATACTGCCTTATCATATTGCCAGTAATGAGTTGAATCTCTCGCAAAGTCCCACTGCCTGCATTGACCAGCTTTCCACTTACTACAACAGGAACTCAGCCAACCTGTTTCCATGTAGACACCTAAGTTTAGGAGTGATCATATGGAGCTGAATTGCATCCTTAACCTCTTAAACTTTTTCTGATGCACTTCACAATCAGTCCTTATTTTAATAACCTCTTTAATACAGAAGCAAACTTTGTTACTTTACTATCACCCTCTTTTCAAGTCATGTATGAATATATTGAACAACCTATACCCTGCATAGAATGGAGCTCAGCGTGTCATTAACTAAAACCAGTTTTTGTGGTTAAGCAAACTTTAAAAAAGTTTTCTTGATTTGAATTTCTGCAGTTATAACATCTCAAAAACATCTAAGTAGTTTTATTACCATATATACAAACCTTCTCCATAAAGAGGCTGAGGCATTTAAAATTATAAATTTGAACTCCACTTCTATAAAAATAAAAATACATGTTAACTCATATTATTTTTAATTTACCTGGCAAATTATATTTCCATTTAACCAAATGCTGAACTTGCATGTAACAGTAAATCTACAACACAGTATAAAATATAATAACTTTAAGAGAAAAACCTTAGAGAGTAACAGGACATTTCACTCAAAACACAGTTAGGAGTTAGGAACTGGCTATTTTCACTGTTTATCTCCTGTCTTCTGAAGCAGTCATCTTGGTCCTGTTCCCCAAGCATGTCCCCGGCAAAGAACTGGGATTATTCTGTTTGTTTTCTGTTTTACTGACTTTCTACTGCCTATTGGCAATGTTTCAATAGAAAGATGTTAAATTAACAAAAGAAAAATTGCATTGTTAAAGCGAAATTCTACGTTATTTTCTCTCTCACACTAACTTAAAATACCAAGAAAAAATACCATTCATAGCTGTGCTTTATATTTTCTTAGATGTTTGCTTCACTTTAAGGCATTCTTAAGGTTCATCAGCCACCACATATTATCTGCATTGTAACATGAAACAAAAACTTGAATTAGAGTGTACCGTATACCTCATTCATCTATAAAACATGTAGGAACATTCAGCTATAAAACCCCATAGGAAAAAAATTGGTAGTTCTTTTAAGTTATCACAGACAATTAATTAATTGAATTTGCAGAACATCAATTTATAACCCTGGGTCTAAGGTAGAAACACTCAGCTCTTGTTAAACTGCAGCTTATAGAAGCAAGGAACTCAGGTTTTGTGTTCGTTTCCTCACTAAGAATGCAAGGATGGCCAACAATATGATTTTGCTGGCTGATGCAACCGTTTCCAAAAACCCAGAAGACACTATCTCACTTAGAGAAAGACTAAAAGTACCAGAAACAGAAAGTCAGCAAAGAGAAAAGCCATGCCACTCTTTGTTCTGCTCCAGTAATATTCCATATTCCTGCCTAGATAGCCAGGAATTGCCTAGACAGCTGGTTAATAGGTGGTTTGGGGATTAAATCAGTTGTGGTTGCTTTTGCTTGGTTTGCTTCTCAAAGATCACATTGAAGTTATTACAGGAAGCCATAGGCTTTCAAAAGGGGACACAGGACATAAAGTCAGTATACTCTACTGATAGAGACAAAAGATTTACTTGCTCTGTAAATGTAATATATTCTATCATAAGCAGTAGTGTCCAGAAACATTATCCAGTGAGAATCACATCTCTCTTCCAACATTCCCCGTAACCTGTTTTCTGTCATTTTCATATTTAGGTTCTACATATCTCTTCACTGCATTGGTTAATACAGTAAAATAGCATCCTAACTGGCTACTGCATTTACTTTGGTTGGATTTATTTCATATATATTATGTGGTTATGTTGTCATTAGAAGACATATTTGCCCTTCAATAGCATTGAAAAACAGGAAGAATGTAAATATTCTAACACAAAAGGACTTCATGCATCTCAGTTTCCTCTCTAAAAGAAAATGGAATCACCATGATTTTTCTGGAAAAAATTCTAAGAATGAATATAATGCCCTTTACTTGGTCAAGCAAACTTCTCAGCACTAATGTTCTGCTGCTTACATTTTTGCAAAGCTGAAGTACCTCATTGGGGTCAACAATGTAAAATGTGCACATCCGCTTTCCCCTAGTGTTCTTGGTGGTAGACAAAAAATGAATTTTTGTTGAGGGAGGAGTGATGCACTTCACTCGAAAGAGAAGCAGCAACGTATTTTATTAATATTAGACAGCGAGATAACAAAGTTCAATGGTAAATGTGACAGTGGTTTAACAAGATTTGATGGCAAGGTGCATCTGAGTTTTTACTGCCTAGTGGACAGAGTCAGACGAAATTGTCAGGGAGACCCTCCTGTTGAGTCATGAGGTTCAGAAAGAACCCCCTTGCATTCTAAACTCCTCCTCAGAGGAGAATTTAGATGTGGCTGGATCCAGACTTGGTCCCAGACTTGGTCAACGGTTTATGTCTAAAGGATTATATATGCACAATCAGTCTTTTATATCACTTAGCTAAGATTTCAAAGTTTCAGTGATACACTTACTGAGTATCTGACACAATAAGGATTCTCTCAACCTCTAGGAGTAACCTTGAGGGGTGTCCCTACTCAAGGGGAGATCCTAGTGTGCAGCCCACTGCCATGCAAGAGAGCTCAATGGGCCCTGGGCTGTCCACTATTTATGGAATAAGATGATTGACTTATAGTCATAGTTGCATACCAGCCATATTTCAGTTGGCACATGCTCAACTAGCCCTCAGCTATTGTGTTGTTAGCTGTCTTCCCTGAACCCACTTTGAGCCAGATGCAGCCGTCACGATCAGACCCATCCATTACAACCGCCACTGGTTGGTATCACTTGAGCAGGATTATGGGAAATAAAGGGCAGGGGCGGGGGCAGGGGTGGGGGGGGCATGCCATCACAATTTTCAACATGCATACTTCTATTAATTTATTCAAAATAGTAGGCATTATTTTGTCTGTTTTCATTAATTTATTAAAAAATGCTTAACTAATATTTATTTTTTTAAAAAAGCAACAATGTATTCTGTACAATAGCACTAGGAAGATTCCATAACAGTGTTTATATTGAAAGTAATTTTGAAAATGTGTTTGTTAGTGAGGGGAATAATAGTGACTTTTTGCAAATTTCAGTGGACAATTTACAAACAGAATGATATGGTTACAGATTGGGGCATAAAATCAGGAAGTGGGCATGACCTGTGTTCCACTCATAAAGAACTGATGAACAGGGAGTACTTATGGTTATCATTTCAGAAGTGACACTGAGTTTGTTTGCTTAAACTCTTAGACCAGCTATTAGAAATAAAGTACACGTTTCTAGAAACCATGATATATTCATGGAAAGACTGTAAACAACACATTCTTAAAAGCCACTGCTATAGTAAGAGCCTCTCTGGAAAATTTCATATGCATAGTAAGATTCTGAATTAGAGTCTCAAGTTCTATGAACAGACGTGTATTCAAACTTTTAATTCAAACAGTTAAGTTTGAATGTAGGTATTCAAAGCAGTTATTCCCGTAAAAACATCTTGGCATAGTCTTGTGAACAATCCGTCATTGCATATTTCCCTGGAAATGTGTCCCAGAATGAACTGTTAAGGGACGCTGCTGCTTCTTTGATGACTTATAAATTCTTTCCTTACTTATGTAGCAACTTACATCTTTCCCAGGAGGCTGAAAAATCCAATTTCCCTGTAAAGAAGTATAGTTCCTAGGTACCTCAACTAGCTTAGAAATACAAAATATCAATAATATCTGTTAAAATATCTATACCTAGTTGCACTGTTGTTGGCAATGTTTACTTTAAAGATAAAATCATTATATTTGAAAGACTATTTTTTACTATAGCTTAATCATTATGGCATTATAGACTGAGATACAGAGTCTTTGTGTTCCTTACAGTACATATGTGCTTTCTTAAAAGTAAAGAAGTTATTTATATTGGCACTAACTGGTACTTACCATATCATAACAAACTATTTTGGGGGAGGGTAGACTGTTAAGTATGTTCCAAGCTTAAGATAGTACAGTTTTAATATGTAAAAATATTAAGTTCACATCAAGTGTAATTTTCCTTCCCATTGCTCTAGCTGATATTAGATACCACCTGAAGGAAAATCCCAATAGGGAGAGAAAAAAGAATTTGAGCAGAGTGTTAGACCAAGAAAATAATTACAAAGAAGCTACTTTGAAAAGCAGACTTTACCTTCTACGTATACAGATAATGATATTATTGCCATCACTTTATGGTTTTAATAAATTCCACATTACATGTAGCACCAAGACCATAGAATATAAAAGCCAGGATTACTAATAGCCATATGAAGTAGGAAATACACAGTCTTTAAAATAGATTGAATAGTTTAAGTTTCCAAGTTTTACGTGTTGTCTGGTAGAAGATGGGGTTTCTTTCTCCATTAATATTCAGGCATCCTCTGCTGTCAGTGAAAAAGCATTCAACAGAACAAAATTTTCATGCTACCCTACATGCTTTTTATCATAAGGGCTGTTCACACTGCCTACGTACCTACTAGTACAGCTGCTGTGAGACAGATTACATGACAGCAGTCATTGGAAAGAAAACTTTGCAATGTTTTTTGTCATGGTTAAAAAAAGAGCTTTTCGGAAAACATTAACTTCAGTAGGACTCCCATCTGCGTTCAAGGCAGCACATATATTAGCATAGCTCTATCATGTGGGTGAGCTTGCAAAGGAGCAAATGATGAGAAGCATCCCTCAGAGTTACTGTCCTTGGGAAGTTCTGTCAAGGGCTGTCAGAAATAGATACAAAACACAATGTTAGTTTGGATGACAGGACAAAAAATTTGGAAGACGCTTTCCAAACTCAACAAGGAGGTTCGGTTTATTGTTTCAGCTGAGAGATGAGCCTGTATTTATCAAATGTCATTTTTCAGAATGCAACAAGTTCCTACACCATTTCAGAGGTTTAGTTTTGACAAATGGAGCCAACGTGCTTAGTGGCATTTGCTGTGCCCAGGGTAGCCTACTTACAGATAGTGGTGCTACATGCTGCTGAATTACTATTTTTTTATCTGATAGGGGTTTTTTAATATATTTTCAACTTTGCATATCTTTTGCATTCAGTCTGTGGTGCGTGCTAATACATCATGGCATAACAGAGATTGCAGGCTGCCTTCTCCGTGAAAGAAATGAAGACTGTGAATTTAAACAGCCAATATTTAGCATACTGCCTGGCCTTACAGCAGCCTGTGCCTATTTCTTTCTCACTAAGGCACCTCTTCCTTGAAGTGGGGAAGTGTATCCCTAACTAGACTGTCCCCAGGCCCTGGAGCTACATGGAGCTGTATCTGTTAATGTAGCTTGACCAGCTTTGCAAGAAGCACAACTGTGGTTAAAAGTGGCAGAAGGATCTCTGTCCTTGAGGGAGCATCCATGCCTGGAAATTTGCTTGCAAAACTTTCTCCTGAAACCTTAATACAACAGTTTTACTTGTATAGCTCCCATGGGTATGATTTTGCCCTGGAAGCAGAGCATACCACGAGGCTGTGTGTGTGTAACTACAGCACTGTGGCTTTGCTGATACTATTCTGCCAATGCACTTTTACATACTGATGCACAATCAGTCAGAAGCTGAGCTTCCATTGATGCTTAGATACTTGTGACCTGTTGGCATGAATGAAATTCAGTAGCCTAAATTACTACCATTGGAAATGAAATGGAGGCTTCTAAGTCACTAAAACCCTTCTGAATATGTTTCTTTTAGTATATATTATTTTCTAAAGAAATAGTATAAAAATGTTTCCTTACATATTTCCCCTATTTCTTGTCTAAGCAGAATCAGCCCCAAAAGCCCTGAAATTCATCTAACTGTTGGCTTAAAGGACAACAGTACTTAAAACAGAGTTTGTAAAGAGAATTAAAGAGGAGACAAGTACGAGCTTTGGTTGTATTATTCTTGGCCTTCCCTAAATTTCCTGCTGATGGGAAATGCTTAATAAAGATTATTTTTGATCAGCTGATTTTAAAAGGACAATTTGTTCAATGCCAAATTAATCCCATTGAGGAACTGGAAATCTAGAAGATAGGCCATTTGAGGAATTTTTGTTGTTGCTATTGTTAGTTTTTGATCAGTTTCAAAACAAACACAGGAGGAAAAAAACATCTATGAACAAAAAAGGTCAATTTCTAATTTGCTTTATATCAGTAAAAATTGCATCTTTTATGATAATCTAGATACACATTAACCGAGTTATGACTCTGGTCCAAAGGCTTCATGAAAATATTATTAGGAAACCCAAACAATAAGGTCTACCTAGGAATACAGTAAACTTTGCTATATTCTGTATCTTGGCAACAGCTACATGCACAGAATCCAGATTAAAGCAATTTCAACGTTGCTAATACCCTACCAGTGTGCTATGTGGAGATACACGTGCTATTCTGCCAAGTTATACCAGCTTTCTCTGATTTTTCTCTGCCTTTTAAGACTTACCTCCTATTGATGCTGTATTAATTTATCAGATTATGAAGGTGTGCTATAAAATCTTGTATTTTTCATAAGCATTACATTTCATAGCTGCTCTTCAAATTATCATATTTTCCTGTAAAGGAATGAATTTAAGACTAGGTATCAAGTTCCACTTTATTCTAGGTTTAAAGCTGCAGTAGTAGCACTCCAAGTGCTTAGTTATCAGAAATTAAGCTTCAAGGATAATCTGTTTATTTATTTTCACTGTATATTCCCATTCATGCATCTTAGCTTCACTTTTTGACAGATTACAAATTGGTAGATTTCTAGAGAAATATCTGGCTTTGAAGTAATTTTTTACACTTCCATTGACCTCTCAAGTACAAAAATCTCATTGAAAGGTTTCAGAACTCAACATATAAAATTTTGTGGTATATACTAAATTTCAAGTCCCCAAATACAAACACCTCCCCATAAAATACACACATTTTGATAAAAAGCCTTTTTAATAATTGTGTGGCTACATTGGCTTTGTTAGAAATATATTGAACACGCAAGAGAATTAGGACCTGCTGTTAAAGATAGCAGTAGCAACAACAGTCATGATATGCAGTTGTTGCTATGGAAAGAACCCTGAGTGCAATGTTTAAAGCATAAACACTGCTTAATTTCCAAATGCCCATCTTCCTAGCAGGAAAAAAGCTGAGGAATCACCAAATTATTGGATAAAGTCAGGACCAAAGATATGACAAAGAATAAATAATTTTTTTTATCTTTCCTGATGCGTATGAAGGAATGGCTTTATAACATTATTATCTATCCCAGCAACTTGTACGGCCAGGATATTGACCCTGCTCCTAATCTAAACATCTATCTTTAAGACAGGCTGGGGGTTTGTTTTGTTTTGTTTTGTTTTTTTACTTTAAAAACATATTTCTATAGCCCTAAATGAGGCTGTGGAAAGACAATTTGGTGGAATTCGGTTAAGGTTCCTTTTGCATTAATACTTCCTTTCCATTTTGTTTCCTTTAGGGCGAGCAAGGCCCTTTAGGTCCCTATGGTCCTCCAGGACTCCCTGGTGTTGGAGAGCCAGGACCCAAGGTAACTCTCAGTAATATGTCTGTCAAAGTGCTAACTGTGGGCAGTAATTTTGTGGATGAAAGTTCTCACCTGCTGTTTTATCAAACTTAAACTCTTATCATGTAAATGTAAAACTGATGCAATATTGACAGGCTTTTGTATTTGCATAGGATGGAGATAACAGACCTGCATTTCCAGCAACTCTAAGTTTTTATTATGGTCCCACTGATACAATAGAAGTCAGAAATAATGCCATTTAAATGGGGGTTAAATATGTCAGATCATTTTCAAGCACTAGCAGATGCTTGCACTAACGAGTAAACCATACTTCAAGGCATAGAAATACATCTCAGTCACTGTGATACACAGTCAAGTGACAGATTTGCCTTATTTCTTCACTAGGGAACAGGTATTCTTACCGGTTATAAAATTCTGTCTCTCATGCAGCATTTCATTCCTCCATCTTATTTTATTGCAAAAGACTAGAAGGTGGAATCCAGTCTTGCTGGTTTGGAAGTCATGTCTGCCTATGCTGGCCAGCCAAATCTCCTTTTGGAAAACTGCAAAAGCATCTACATAGAAAACATGACTACTTAGTTTATTAGAGTTTTGGCAGAGACCTACAGCTCAGACTCAAACAAGAAATCTAAATTGGGCAGAACTGGATCTCACCATAGTTCTTCTGGTTGCTAAGTTTTTGGGGTTGCTTTATGCCATTTTTTTCCCTATTTTTTTAAGCCAAGTGCCACTGTCTAAAATACCTCTACTTTTTTTTGCTTTTACTGCTCTAATTTGTACATCCATTGAACTCCTGCATATTTTCTGTGCAGTGGGACAGACCCTGGAACATAGAGAGGCTTTATATAGCTCAGAAACTAGTAGTTTGCCATGGTAAAGGAACAACACTGGGTCATTCCAGAAGGGAAGGTAGTTTATGGAGAAGGAATGTCACTCCCAGTCTCTGTACTGCTCTGGGGAGAGATAAAAATCCTCTGTGCTCTTATCCTTGAAGCACATAGTCCTCAGTAAACTGGAGAAATTGTGAAGATTATGGCACCTTATAAATAGAAGATACAGAAACTATGCAGTTCCTGGCATTCCTATGCAATCCCATATTCCACTGAAGCAGGCTTCAATTCAAGTGCCTAGATAGAGGCTATGGTGAGGATCCCTCAGACCTGAGCATTCCTCCTTCATGGCTGGGTTGTACTGCAACCAAATTTTGCCTGACTTTACTCCGTCATCCCTGTCATCTCTCAGGTCCTGCACCTTTCCGTGGTTACCCCTATGCAAAGTGGTAACACCCCTTTGCTGTTGGCATGAGGGCTGGAATGCAATCTAGTTGTCCAAGTATTAATCAAAAGGTACTTTCAAATGTTTCTAAATTGTTATTTATGCTTTTTTTACATCAGGGGATATTACACATTTGATTTCAGACCATTCTGGTGACATCATTAAGTCATCTATATGTAAATGTTATGCTTTTCAAAAGCATCAAGTTTAATTAGGACTGAATTTTCTAATATTCTTTTTCACAAGGGTGCTCAAGGTCAAGAAGGTAAAATTGGATTCCCAGGACCTCCTGGAATTGGTGAGCCAGGATTACCTGTAAGTCAGTGATATATGCATTGGAAGTGGAAATATAATAAAATAAGTCTTAGTGAATGTAATTGATTGACAGCAGCTCTGTTGGCTACTGATTCCATAAACCCCTTTGTACCTAGTCTGGAGCAGCAGAAGTGTGTTTGGCTGTGCCAGCCTGGTGTTGCGGCAGTAATTGCATGTGGCTTGCCCAAGTAGGAGAGTAAAGCCATGTCCAAACAAGTTTTGGGGAAATAAAAAATTGCTTGGTCCATGTGAGCAGGATTGCAGTATCCAGTTTTCAGAAAGACAAGTATATAAAATAGCTGTACCCCTCCTTGTTTGAGTTGAGGATAATCTTTAAAAATTGTCTAAAATCCAATTTTAAGAAGATGAAAATCCAAGAGCTGAGGCATTCCTCAACTCCTATGTGTAATTTGGATCACATCAAAAACAAAGACCCAAATTATATGCTTTTAATTGTATCTTTAACTTCTGAATTACAGAACTTTACCAAGCTTTTCGTGACATTGGGTTAGTTCTCTGGTTGCTTTTTCTTCCTGAAATGTATAAAATGTATGATTTTCTCCTGTATTTCATTAAAAATCTCAAAGAGATTGTTAATTAAGAAGCCACAAATGTGGATGGGTGTTAGATTTATCCTAACAGTATTTTTGAAAGTCACTTTGTGGTTGTAAAAGACCATTTTTCTCACAAAAAATGTAGAAACTTTTTGCTTAATGAAGATCATCCTTAAAAACTTTTTATTAGCTTTAGACAATGAAAGATAGCTGAATTTTGTGGAAGAACAGAAAGTCTTACAAAAATAATTATTTCTGTACTTGTGTAAAACAAAATTGGCATTCTCTAATTTTGTATATTTAACCTGTCATTTTTTATGAAAAAAACTATTAATGATTTTCTTTATGAAAATCATAAAATTATATTAAATTATAGGGAATAAATTTCACAGGGGTAAATGTATTTATTATAAATTAATCTACAGCTTCATTTGAGTTTTAAGAGTACAATCTTTAGACATTAATTATATAATTCACACTATTTCAGCATTAGCTTATTCTAATCGAAAACCTCCAATTAAGGGTTGCTATACTTCATTTTAATAGCCTGGGCCCAGCCAGCTGTTATGGAAGCATTTTTACTTACCAGTGTCATTAATGTTGCAAGAACCTATACTAGCAAGTTAGACAAAATGTCAATAAAAAATGGAATTTCTGATATAGTCAATATATTTTTCTTTTCTTACAGGGACCACGTGGCCCTGATGGTCTGCCAGGTGAGAAAGGTCTACCAGGAGAGGGCATTCAAGGCCAAAAGGTAGTTTTATGGATTTTTTTATTTTTTTTTAACATTGCGGGCAAAATTTGCAGTAGTCTCTAAGTTATTTAAGGTCACTGATCATTCCACTGGTATAAAATGTCAGCTGATGGATCTTGGTCTTCTGAATCACTGTGCTCTCTGAATATCCCTCCAAGTTCAGAAACCCTATCAAGATAATAATTACAAGAGAGTTGCACAGTCCCTCTAACAGTAGTAAGTTAATGATTCTTTTATTTATATGTTTAATAAGGTACCTTATTTTGGTAGCATTGGTGAGATAAATTGTCTTCTGAAAGACTACTTAGCTACTTATGTTCTGCATTGGAAGAAAACATTCAGGAACTGTTACAATTCTGTCTTACCATTCTGGGAAACTAAAAGATGGGTTGTATGAGTCTCTGTGGACAGTTGCCTCATTAAGGGCACTTGCTGGGTTAAGATAAGTGAACATTCCTTTTTTAAAAATAAGCACAAACAAGCAAATGTTTATGATTAAATCACAACTGGGCTTCCCATCAAAATGTATCTCTCTTTTTTAGTGGATTCAAGATTCTCTAGAGCCTTGAACTACTAAGCAAAGATTTTCTTCCTTTCATGGAAAAGATATTAGTCATGTCCTTGCACCAGGTTCAGAACTGTTCTGACTAATGAACATACTATCACATTTTCAAACTGTAGCTTTCTTCTTCTTAGTATTTCATTTTCTCCTTTTGAAGTCCTGTGTTCAACAACACAATGAATGCAGATGAACATGTTATTAATTGTAACTGAATCGCTTTTCTGTAATACTGATAATTCCATTGACTATTTTTCTCGGGGTTTTTTTGTGAAGGAATACTTTTTTCCTCATTATCCTCATTGT